>PVJX010002337.1:0-131678 GCA_004027295.1 Dolichotis patagonum
CACAAACAAGTTCACATTTTTAAAAATATCTATAACAAAACAATAATGTGAGTTATTAGATTTTTCCCTTAATGTACTACTTTAGTAACTTTTGCAGCTGTGTAGACTTGTTTTCTTTTCTGGTTGATAAGTGATTAAACTAAATTGTTAATTTACATGAAGACTCAGGCAGGTGTGGAATGATGAGCTATGTGACCTTTTGAGATAATTCTATCATAAAATTTCATGAGTATTTCATTTCTATAATAATGATTTACAAGTCTTCAAGTCTGGATGCATCAGGAAAAGCTCTCATGATATTTAATACATCAATTTAAGAAGTTGGTATAAATGGAGGCCTTTTGCTTCATTAACTATTTCAATGGTTTGAGGGACAAAACATTAAATCTTTTTAAAAAGTTTTTAGAAGACTTCTTGCAACCTAGAATTTGAAGAGGTCTTTACAACCACAAAAAAGAAAAACTGATGTTATTAAAATGTTTGGCATGCAAAAATATATTAAGTTTTACTGGCAAACAGCAGTTTAAAAACAAAAGTACAATGTAGATGATGGAGAAAGAGATGCAGAATCTGTAATGCATAGTGAAAATCTGCAGATGGATACAAAAAGTTAAGCAACCTGAAAGATACAAAAGAAAACATATAAATAGAAAATTCACAGCAATACAAATCCGAGTGCCTGATAACCATGCAAAAATGTGCTCACTCTTCAAGAAGTCAAGAAAATAATAACTCAGAAATAAAGATAACATCTAATGCTGAAAGGAATCAAAATGAAGGAGTAATCTCATATAGTACTGCATAAATTTTGAAGAAAAATCGTAAAACATCTGCTAAAATTCAAAACTAGATTGCTTTGTTCCAGCAATCTAATTTCTGATTTCTGTCTAATAGAAATAAAAGGACCTTTGCATACTGATAAATATGCAAAGGGATTTGTCATAGTGCAGTAATATAGGATCAAATCAAGAAGTTTTACACACACACACACACACAGAGTGAAAAGGGTATGGCTCATGGCATACTGGTAAACCAGTTATCTGAAGGGAAAGTAAAGACCTTTGCTGTTTTGTATCTTCCCATAGCTGATTTTAAACTATCAACAGGATATCACTGAGCGCAGAATTGAAAAAGATGCACAAAATTGGTTATCAATTTTGAACCGGGATAGCTGGCCCCAACACTCCACTAGGCAAGGAGAGTAAACTTTTTCCATATTATAAAACATAATACAGCTCTTTGGCAGTGGGAGTTAAAGCTACTCCAATTCCTTTGAAGAGATTATCACAATATGTTTATGAATGACATAAGGAAGAGGCAAAGTGTATTTAGTGTGTAATCTTATTTTCCTAAAATAAAAAGCAAACAATGTATTTGTGTGTATGCTTATCTGAATATTATTATATGAACATGGAAAGTGTATGAATAAGTATATTATGTTTTGGACTTCCTTTGGTTCCACTTCTTTATATCCCATTTGTACCTTTTGAAATGGTAATGTTTATCTTGTGCCATTGTATGTTGGAAGTGTTTACCTGTCTTTTTCATTTGTACAGGATCTCACAGCTAAGAGTTTATCTTGAATCTCAAAGAAGATTTGAAGCTTGGACTTTTAGGCAATCCTGAAATTGTTAGGACTTTGGCAACTCTTAGTGATGGGCTAAGTGTCTTCTGCATAAAGGAATGAACATGAATCTTTAGGGGTCCAGAGGTGAATGTCGTGCTTTGTATCTAGATGTGCCCCTCAAAGTCGCACGAAGGCATAGGTGGAGATTTGTAAAACGTGTATCTGCAAGGATTTGAGGTTTCTGATTACTAAATCAGTTCACTGCTTTGTTGAGCACTGCCCTAATCCCAGTAGCCTAGAGTATAAAAGTAGCAGAAAAAAGCTGCTAAGATTCCTTGTTGCTTTGCTACTTTCTGTCCACCTCATGGTCCACTTCTGCCATGCCGCCCCACCTTGGAGTCAGCCAATTACGGCGTGAAACCTTTACAAACTGTGAGCTAAATAAACGTTTCCTCCTCTACTTTTTGGTGTTTGTTATTTCATCTTGGTAATGAGAAAAGTAACTAAGACAAAGTACCTATTAGATTAATAATGGATATATTGTAAGAGAGAAGAGTGAAGAGGAAGGAATGTGATGGTGGAATACAGGAAGAAAAAATGGGTCAGAGGAGGAAAAAGTGATGAACTTACTGGGAAATTTGACAAATGTATTCATGAAAAATAAGGAAGTCAGTAATAAAGCCTCTAAACAAAACAGACATTGTTATACAAACCAAAGAGAAGAAGCCAAAGGAAAACTCAGAGTTGTATCAGCACTGTTCTCTCAGCCTTAATTGGCAAGGATTTTACCAGTTCCTTTAAAAGTAATAAGGAGCTGGAAAGTCATGAATCTCATATCTTTGATACTTGAATTGAACTTCGTGAAATTTTCTTTTTGTTTGCAGACCAAAAATATTTATGAATATCAGCATATTAGTGTGAAAAACTGTTATTAATTTTTAATACACATATAGAAAGTAAATTTTTATATTGTCTTTCATTATAGAAGCAGGTCAGTGCAGTCAGTATTTTTTTCTACACATAAGTCATGGAAGAAAGTAGCATGGCATTCAGAAAATATTTTTATGTTTATGTTTTTTGTTCAGTGCCTTTATTTACTTATTTTCTGTGACAACTATAGTATATTCAATGTATGTAGTTACATACTTAACAAGAAATGTGGAAAATGTAAAGATTGTCCAAAATTGAAGCCCAATATTCAACTAGATATCTGCCAATCTGCTTTCCTCAAAATAGTTTCAATAGTGTAAGTATTATTAGCTGTATTTAATCTTCTGTAGTTTTAGTTTCCACATTGATTTACTATGTCACTATTTTTCCTCAGTCAATGATAGAATCACAGAATGTAAGCACTTTGATTCCTAACACTTAGGATATAGGACACAGAGATAAAAAGGAACAATATAAGCAATAATAAATTTTAAGGAAAGGAAAAGAAGCAGGGAGGTTTTATTAGGCATTCTCTTTCAAAATAGGTCATTATACCAATAAAAAATATTGTGCCTTCCAGATTAGAAGAAAGGGGAAAGGAAGTTGGATGAGTCAGGACAATTTAGAATGTGAATACTAGGAACCCAATCCAAACTAGGGCATGAGTGAATATAGGACTGAGGAAAACTGCCCTGGGGTAAGACTAGAACCAGTTTTTGCAAGCACTAGGACTCTATTACTGCCTTTGTGTTGACGTCAACATTGTGTACTATTGATCAGAAGAAGAGATAGACCTGCAAGTTCCAACTAGTGAAATCCTAGAGAAGAAACCATTGCAGATTAATCACTAAAGCAGAGAACTACAATAGTATTATTGGATTCTCCAGAATCATGTTTTTACCCTACACCCTGAAGTGCAGGAACTATGATAGTTGCCAAAAAGGTGGGATTAAAAAAAAGGAATTTGCAAAAGAAAATGGTATTGCACAAGATGTTCACTATGAGTCTGCTACAGAAGTAAGCAAATACTATGTTCTTCTACATTAAGTACTGTGTAACTGCCTCAGACATTCTCAGTACTCTGTACATCTGATCTCATTTAGTCTTTACACTCTCTAATGAGTAACTAATATTACCATTGCATTATATTCATTGAAACTCAGGTCCAGAGAAGTTGGGACTTCTCCATAGTTAGCATATGGAAAGCAAGGATTGAAACTAAAGTTGAATCTATACATTATTCCAAAGTCCTTGCTTTCTGGATGTGTTGCAGACTATGGAACAGTGGGTAAATAATGCCAGTACTGCTATTGCTCATTTTTGAGCTTTCAAATATCCATGGTTTTCCAAAGTGCTAACTGCCTGAAAAATGGAACTCCACTTTCTTCTGAAATCCAGGCAGTGTAACTAGCAGAAAGTGAAGAGTCTAGAATGCTATGATAGTTGCCTCTTTCATAAAGCAAAAACTTATCTCCCATCTCTCTGGGAATCAAAATCCATTGCTACCTCCCTTCAGTGAAACAGATATGAAATAAGAAAAAAATAACCCCACAAGTTTCCTCTTATATAAGCATAATTCCTGAGAGGTTTTTAGCATCATGATGTCTCTTTGAGATTTTCTACTCCTGTTTTCTTGGATGTGATAACTTAGTTCACAAGAATATTTCCTGAATGGTTGAGGCACTTTCTCAGTTCCTGTACTATCTCCATTTACTTTCAGAGGTTAAAAAAAAGAGATGTCTTTGAAATGGCAGAGAATATCAGAAGTAGAAGCTGAAAATACGAAAGCCCACTTCATCAACATCATGATTTTGCTCATAGATACACTGTTCAAATTATCAGCATTCAAAGATTGTAATTTATTCCTAAAAAAATCCCCCATGTGGATACTATTCTAGGCAATGGATGCTGAGCTGATGAAAATAAAGTCCTATATCCAGAGAGTACACAACCATACAAATAAAAGCAATCATATGAATAAGGAGATTCTGTTATTTCTGTGTTTTCTTTATGAATCAAATCAGCCTGCTATGAATCTTATCTACGAGTCAGATAATATTGTCCTAAAGGAACTTATTTATCAGTTGTGTGGTCAATTCTTAAGCCAGAGAAGATCAATTAATAATATAAGGCAATATACAGTAAGAAATAAATGGCCTGTGGTATCAATAGAGATTACTGTTTACTCACGGGCTACAGAACCTTAAGAGGGATTGACCTTGCAAATAAAACTCAGTGCTATTTCATAGATGTAGGTTGCAGATTCAAATTTCATGAACTTTATTTACTGTTTAAAAATAAAGACTAGTTCTACTAGCAACAGCTGATGATAGGAACACCAGCTACCTAATCTGACACGGAAAGTATGAGTAGACTGGACCTCTACTATGAGCCATGTGTTTTCTACCATCTTTTTTAAAAATGCAAATAGTCAAACGAAAATAATGCCATTTCACTGCAGCAGTTGTCATAAATAAGACTTAAAATGTAATAAATGATTAAGTTTCTTCTCCATAAAAATAATCTTTCTGTTCTTCAATATCAACTCTAACTCTGATCATACAAGTGGCTATTAGGAGCTGTCCATTAGTTAGAAATTGCCTTTCTAACTCACTTCGCATTGAACTCAAGTACATAATTAAAACTTACTCGCGACCACTAAACATCCAGGCCATTTACAAGGCAACTACCTTCAAAACTTACTTCCTGATCTGCTACTTTTGGGCAATTTAATGTATCCAAAGGCACAAATTGTCATAAATACCTATTTAACAGACTTTTGTGAAATAAACTGAAATTTAAATTTGCTTCTCACTCAACTCATTTTTCTTCTTCATATTAGTCATGAAAACAATAATGATCAACATACACTATGGATTCACTGTATATTATCCATATAATCACCTTTGATCCTTATAACTGTGAGTTTAATGCTTTTATCATCACTCCTTAGTGCAGACAAGAAAATAACAGCTACACATACTACAAATACATTAGAGGCACACAGCTTACAAGTGGAAAAAGCATGATTTAGATCCAATCCGCCTTAACTCAAGCTTCAACCATCATATGATACCACGCTAGAGAAGGAAAGAGATAGGACTAAGGACACAAATGGAGTTACCTTGGTCTTCTCCACACAAAAGTGCACTTCTTTTCCTTTCATCAGGAAAACGAAAGGAAAGGTCCGATAACCTTGCCTCTCTGCTATTTTATCCCCTAGTTGGCAAACATAAAATAGCACTATGTGAATGTGCCAGTAATATCTTAGCAGCATTTTAGCCAACAATTTAAAATGCACGTTAATTTGTTATGATTTTGCATTCCTACTGACCTGTCTCCTTCTCTGTTATTCAGTGACATAAAAGTTTAACAAAAGGGAAGAATTAAATTGCCCACTGAGAAGAGAATGGGTGGCAAGTAGGGAACAAAGAAAAAGTCTGAATTTGTAGGAAATATAATCTTACGCTATATTTAAAATTAAAAGAGTTCTGCAGTTCATCTCAACTCTATCTTTTAACATTTTGAAAGATTTCATTGGAAATCTAACTTCTTTTTCAGTGTATTTTTTTAAATTGTATTTTGTTAGTACATGTTTACAATACGTTAAGTTTACATTCATTTTAGAGAGTAGGTACTGCTACATAACACATCTTGATTTTTTTCTTTCCCTTTTCTGTTCCCACACACCTGTTTTACTCTATTTCTAGACCCCTTTTCCCCATTTTCACTATTGTTGTGATGAATTTTAGTCTGTATTTATGACTTACAATGCTTATTTTCATTTTGAGTATTTGGTACCTGGACATGGCATGTCATAAATCTTCTTACTTCCTCTTTCCCCCTCCCCTCCCCCTCAATCTCTTGGACCCCTTCCAGTTTACAAAAGATCTATATCTCTGTTTCCTTCTATCAGTCCATTACTTTTCTCTTTATAGACACTTTGCCTTACTCAAATGAGAAATACTATACACTATTCAGGCTTGTGTATCTGATTTATTTCACTTAATATTGTATTTTCAAGCTGTACTCATTTTCATAAAAAGGTCTCAAATTTATCCTTCTGTATAGTCAACCAGTATTAAAGTGTGTATAGATACCACATTTTCTTTATCTATTCATCTGTCAATGGACAACAGGCTCATTCCAGGTTTAGCTATTATGAATTGTGATGCTATAAATGTTGGTGTATGTGTATGTCTCTTAAAAATACACTCTACCTCAGTTTCATGTTTGTAAAATAATTTCTGTTTTAGTTATCTTCATCATTGCTGAGACAGAGTACCCTTCACCTAAAGTTAAAGCAGGAAAATTTTATTTCAGCTTACAGTTTGTGGAGGTTTCAGTCTATAGTTGGCTGGCTCCACAACATTGTGATATGATAGAGTGGAATTGCAGAGGATAAATAGCTCATGGCAGACAGAAGGCAGAAGGCAGTGATCAACAAACAGTGACCCTCTTTCTGTCCCTTTTGTTTTATTCACACTATCTACCCTAAGGGTGTCACACTCACACCCAGTACAGGACATCCTTAATACTAGCATTGCACCGTGAGTCAATTCCAGCCTCACATCTTTCATTCCAGCATCACACACCCTAGACCCAGCCACCTCAAAAAAGCCCCAACTATGATCACATGAGGTTTTACAGGGATGTCTAGGTATAAGCCATAATAATGTCTGTTTTTTTCTTTCTTAAGGGAACATAAATTGAGAAGTAACTAATTAAAGAAAAGTATATGTCTTAGTTACTTTTCACTAGTCGCTGAGACACAGTACCTGATGCCCAAAGTTGGGAAGTGAAAGGTTTATTTCTTACAGTTTTTGGAGGTTTCAGTCCATACTCAGTTGGCTCCAAGACAGGGTGGCATGGCTGGGCCGCAGTTCATGGTGGCTGCAAACAGCAAAGCGGAAACAGGCAAGAGAGAGACACACCTTCTTCCTGCCATTACATCACATCCTGGCTCCACCCCTAGGAGGGTGTAGCACTGACACCACCAATCCAAACACTAGACAATGAACCAATCACAAATGCACAATGCAAATACATGAGGCCTGGGGGCCACCGACATAAACCATGACAGTATACAAGTGATATGAAAATTACTATAAGTGCTAAACAGCATTGTGGTCTTAGTAAAATGACAGCTTGGATAGTTATGTCCTATTTAATTATTTTCCTTCTGTTCTAGTCCTTTAGAAAAAACTCTCCTATTCTATTGAGCTCTTGTATATTTATTTCCATTGATTAATTTCCCTAACAATTTTTGTTTTTCTAGTCCCTTCCCCCTCTATTTTTTCTCAAGCTATCAAACCCCTCCTACAATCAGCCTTCTTCATCCCTCCAAGACTACAGCTAATTGTTTAAGTTACTCTCATGTCATCCTCAGTTTCCTTGCATTCATCTTTCTCTGGCACTCTCACTCAAAACTCAAATCTGCATTAATGCTAGACTGTGCCTTCTGTGCAGTTACATTCTGGGCACTGAGCACCTATCCAGAAAACCACCACATAAAACATACTGATCATCTTCAGGACTATTTTAAACTTCAGTGGAATCCTCTACACAAATTTATTTTTTAAATTTATTTTACCTTTTCATCATCCGCTCCCATTCCTATCAGTGATAATTCTAGAAACTGTCTTTCTTTTCAAACCCTCAAATCAATTCCCACAGCTGTATTTCTTGTCAGAAGCCCTTATTTCCC
The DNA here is from genome assembly GCA_004027295.1 of Dolichotis patagonum. NCBI lineage: Eukaryota > Metazoa > Chordata > Mammalia > Rodentia > Caviidae > Dolichotis > Dolichotis patagonum. The sequence goes on from PVJX010002337.1 coordinate 8,205, forward strand.
AATTGCACTGATACTACTGAAGCCTTAAGGTCTGCTCTGCCCCAAATTCCAGGCTTCATATATATAAATTCATGCTCTTTCTCTTTTTCCTGGCAAATAAAAACTCAGTAGTTTTCACATGTTTTAAAGTAATTCCTAAGTCTGTGCCCTTTTGATCCTGCCTGGGTCTTGCTCAGTTCATCATATACTTTTTACCTTACCTTTTATTTCTCTACTTTCAACAAGCCCTTCTTAATTTGCTTTTACAGAAGTGCCCATAAACATGCTCAAGCCTTCCCCATATAAAGAAACAAGCTTTCCCTTAAAACAGTGTCTCCTAAGAACTATCTTTCTCCCTCCTTTCTTTTCTGGATCTTTGAAAATATTAGTTTATATTTATACTTCTACTGTCATTCATGCAGTCATCACTCACACATAATTATAATAATTCTTTACCTTGCAACTCTGGAAAAGTCACTTATCAAAGTGTCAATGATTTTGTTATCACTATGTCTAGAGGCAAATGTTGTTCCTCATCACTATGAACTTTTATCATGAAGTCAAAATTGAAATTGTCCTGTTCCTCCTACAAAGAAACAGAATCACATAAAAATTTGTACCTAGTAGGTTTTGTAGACACTCATTCTCCAGGTCAAATTCCATGTAACTTTCTTGACAATCTCAATCTTTCTTCTTTTGTGCTTTCCTCCTTCAATCTTTTAAAATTATTCCCAGAGACTGTGCTTTTGCACTACTGGTCTCATTCCAGCTCTCATTTGTTTAACTACTAACCATGTAAGAATAATTTCTAAATTGATAAACATCTCATTTGAACTTTGAAGGGGTTAGAATTATTTGATTTTCTCTTCCTGATGATCATCAGATTAAACTCTAACAAACTAAACTTGAAACTTCTTTTTCAACAAATCTCTCAGTCACTACATCATATAATAAAGTATAAAATTATCTTTTAAGTGAAATAATACATGATAAAAATACACATATCATCTACATACTTATCATTAGTCCATTGTAGCTTCGTTTTGCACCCTGGGACTTATGCAAGATAAAATTTTCAGATTTTTATTTTTCATATCTTTAATTCTCCTCACCTAATGGTTTGATGGCATATGGACTATTTTAGAGAGAAAAGGGGGAAACAAAAATTAGAAGAAAAATTAGAATTATGAATAATTTTTTCAAGAAGGCAATATATTAGAACTACAGCAGTGGGGTGTACTGACACTGAGCGAACACGAAAAGGAATTGGACAGTATGCATCAGTATCTCTCATTCTACCCCCACAGGCCCATTAGCCAAAAAAGAACTTCAGTGAAAGAAGCAGGACTTCAACCAAATGGGTAATTATCTACTTTGTTTGAAAGATGTCATTTTGAGAGATACAAAATCAACCAAAATCTATAATTTAGATTTGGTAGCTGAAGTAAAGCCATTTACATTTTAAATTCCCATTTCTCACATTGTAAGATCATCTCTAACAGCAAAAGCAACAGTAATGCTTGGTATCAGTGGAATCATTTTACTGTTTTGAGTAAAATATTTTGCTGTCCAAAAAAAATTATTTCCACATTAAGACATATTTCCAAAAATGAGCTTTTAGATTCCATTACATTTATTGCTTTAAAATGGGCAAAGATCTGTAAGTTCAGTAAGATAGATGAAATGTGATAGCATAACAAAAGGTAAGTAGTCAATTGAATTTTATCAAAACTTCAACAAAAAAACAAAAGTATAATTATTTTTCAGGATGCAGTCAGTTTCTATGTGTTCATAATAATTTCTGTAAATGACAAAGTTAAAAAGTAAGTCTAAGATAAGAAATACCTAGTCAAACACCTCTGAAAAAGATTTTAAATTGGACAAAGGGAGAAAAACTATTTCTCAGGAAGCATCCTGACCTTACAAGCCTCAGGAAGTGTGCGGAGGTAAACTCTTTCCTGACGTGTCATCATCTCTGAGGACTAAAGGGGTCTCAGTTGCCAAGGATATTCTAATTCTCGTGGTTGGGCCTCCTGTCTGGAAAAAGAGTCATGCTCCATTTGGTAATTCCAATGTTTCTTCCTCTTCCTGTAAATGTGCAAGTGTAGGGGACATTCATTCACAAAAAAAAGGAATAGAAATATGTATCCCGTGGGAAACAGCCATTTATAGAAATATCTAAAAATACATGTTTGGGTGGATCAGATGGTATTTTGCAATGTTACAGCAATGACCAGGAAGTCTGCACACTGGATTAGACCATATGTTCATTTCTGAAGCAAGAGTCATTCGTAAGAATTAGGAAAATGGAGTTTTTAAGAGATAGATTGTTGTAATGGCTGATTTCTTTGTATTCAGTTCAAACTGGCTCCCCCAAGCAGAACATATGGATAGCAGAGAAATTTAAAAAGTAATAGTCTATTTAGGCTTCTTTACTAATGACACTACCCGCCTAACATATTACTAGTTGTAGTCTTTTTAATTTAGTATATAATTTTATGACATTAAATAGGTTATAAAAGTAACTGGGCAAGGGAGGACAGACATGGCAGGAGAAATCCAGGTCACAGAACTCATCAGGCACACTTCACTGCAAAACTGATGATTCCTGGACTCTGATTGTGGAGTGGGGGCACAGAGAGGCTTTCATCACAGTTGACAGGGACTGAGAGTGAGAACAGCATGGAGCGGAAGGGACACAAACTTTAGACAAGAGCCTTGGACTCCGTAGCGCTGCTCCCTGTTATATACACACACACACACACACACACACACACACACACACACACACATCATGATGCAAAGATAGAATTTTAACCTCTTTAAACCTCAGGCTCAAAACAAAGAGTTAGAAACAATTTCTGAGGTTTTTTCTGGCTCTAGATTCTAATTCTGTGTTTTAGTACATTTGGCTTTCTGTCAAGTGTGAAGGAAGATTGTTTTGCTTACGTTCTAGATAAATGAAGAATTTCACATTCATTCAAGTCAGTCTTCCAGCTGATAAGTAACCACAGTTTTATTTTCTAAAAGTGACCACTAGACTTTCTGGCTTGGATATATTTTTATTTGTGTGACATACAGGATGAATCATGGCCCATCCTTCAGAACCAAGTGACCTCCGGCTTAGAGGTCCTATCAGAGAGGCTGAGTCGGCATTCCTTCTGAGATGACGGTCGCTGTCTACATGGGAGGCTGCTTTCTCACCAAGATGGGGTCAGGTCACCCAACTTCCTTACCACTCAGTCCCTCTGGCTTCCCCAAGACCATTCCACTATATATGCAGATGGGAGTGCTTTTCTTTGAAGTGGTGATGAAATTTAAGCTGTTTACAGCAAAAAAGAAAAACTAAAGCTTTTGGTAAATAGTATATTCTGTTTCTAAACAGAAAGCACAATTAAAATTGAGTGTTTTTCAAGGAAGTCCACTCATCATCATCTCTCAGACCCTTCCTCCACTCCCATGATAAAATTAGTAGCAATCTCTTATAGCACCTTCCTTTCCAAAATTTCTCATGGTTCATCTGTACTTTATTTTTTCTTTTCAGGAAACTTTAGCCCGCCCTATTCCCTGGATATATTCTTCTTCCACACTGCATTTTAAAAATATGAGTCACATATTCTGGATTCTTAAGAAGAAAGCACTGTGGCTATGTAACGCAGAAATTCTAACTAACCAGAAGTTGTAACTAACTTCTGGGGTGAATTATCCTTAGGAGAGTGGGGAAAAATAATCTCTTCTCCAGTGAAAGTCCCAATCTTTGTCATAAATTAGAAAAGCAAAGTGAAGATCATGTCCAGAAGGAGTAACATTATTCATTCATAATCTGCTCTCCTGATCATTTGTCTGGCCTGTACGGAAAGAGAGGGAGATGCCTCATGAAAGTAGGTCAAGGAAAGAAGAGTTCCGTAAAAGTCAGCTTTAGCAGTAAATAGCAGGTGCCAAACAAACCATTATACCAGCGAAGCCAACTCTTGATTGCAATGTCAACCACAGAAAGCAACTTTTCTCAAATGTCTGCAGGTTTCCAGCCTCCTTTTTGTAAGGGAAAAGTTTTGTACTGCAACTTTGCCAGCTTTGATTTCTGGGTTTGAAAAAGATTTCTTGGATATAGAATATAATTATCCCATTTTCATCAGATATCTCTTACAAATTGAAAAGTAACCTTACTTGTCTGTCAACATTTCTTCATCATGAAACGATGGCACTTCATGCTTTTCTACAAATTACTCACTGTACTCTCTTCCCCTTCCAGATCAGAACTGTAACAAAATGGTGTGAAATTATTCTTCAGTGTCTTTCCCCTGTTTATACACACACAGATACACGCACACACATATGGAATGGGCTCTGGTTTATTTGTTGATATCTTTTTCCTATCTTTGGGGTGGGAAGGATTTTTATGGTTATACATTTATATTTTTCATATTTAGAAGGTAAGTCAAATTTTTTTTCTTTCTTTCTTTCTTTCTTTCTTTCTTTCTTTAATTCTTCCTTCCTTCCTTCCTTTCTTTCTTCTTTCTTTATTTTTCTTTTTTGGTAGTAGAAATAAAACTCAGAGCCTTGCATTTTCCTGGCAGGTGCTATGCTACTGAGCTAAATCCCCTACCCTCTTGCATATATTTTAAATTTTTGACTGTTGCACCCATTTCTTAAGAGTTTTGTAAAAGGTCTTTCCTAGGACTCTTGTTCACACAATTACATTGTAAAGTCTGTCAAATCTTAAAAGGAATCATTTCATTCAATAAAGCATATGCCATAGTGATGTATGCACGCCCACATTTGCAGTAGTGCAATTTATAATAGCTAAATCTTGCAAACAGCTTATATATCCATCAACAGATAAACAGATTTTTAAAATGTGATATTTATACACAGTGGAGTACTACTCTGCCATAAATAAAGATAAACTTGAGTCATTTGTGGAAAAATGGATGCACTTTGCGATAATAATGTTAAGTGAAGTAACTCAGACACAGAAGTTTAAATATCTCACAGTTTTCCTCATAGGAAAACTGAAAACATATCTAATGTGTGAAATAAAAGACAGATAATTGTGAAAAAAAGAGAGAATCAACGTAATCCAGCATGAACAATGTACCTAAAAGCATACCTTGACTTGGTACAACTGTCTTACACACTTTATATGTTCTTTGGCCTAAAATTCTGGTTTTTAATATGTACATATGTAAATTAACTTTATAAATTCTTATAAGATAAATAAGTGAATGCTGATACTGGAAAAATGAAAAGGGAATGAGTGGAAGGAAGAGAGATTAAAAAATGAAATATGTTGCATATATGTACTTACTTCCTATGGTAAATATAATCATTATGAACTGCAAACATGTACTGATATAAGTCAAAAAATTAAAGAAAGAAGAAAACATCCATCATACATGTACGATGCCTGAGAAATCATAATATATGAGAAGATAAAACTTGATCAAGAAAAATTAATCAAGTGTCAATTGATTTAAAGCTTTAAACACTTTACAAAGACAAGGTTTGAAGGCCAGGGGTTTGGCTCAGTGGCATAAGTGCCTCCTTGGCAAACTCAAGGTCATGAGTTTGATCCCCAGCACCAAAAATCACAAAAACAAAAACCAGCCATGGTTTGAAAGAAATAACATGATCATGTTTATGTCTTTAAAAAATAGGAAGAGATAGACTTTAAGGAGGACTGAAGACATGAAAACTATTAAGCATTACTGATGGGAATAAATAAATTATGGAAACTTTAAGACAAATTTAGCCTGGGATATTGCCCAGTAGCACAACACCTGCCTGGCAAGTGTGGGATTTTGAGTTCATTTTCCAGTACCAAAAAAGACAATGTTAGTAAGAAAGAAAAAGGGCATATATTTAAGAGATGTTTAGCGATCAGCCTGGTAGGATAATTTTTACAGATGGCTAACTTAAATAGAAATTGATACACAGTCAGAGAGGGATTGGGCCTTCAAGGAAGTCAGCATAAAAAACAATAAAGACATCAAGCTTGTGGCTGGAGACCTGCATGCTGCCTTGAGGGATAAACAGCAATTTTAGATTATACTGTCATTAGCACCACTCCTTCCATTAGGTCCAGATAGGCATCAGACACCAGGTGGGTGACAATGCATCTGAACCCATTCCTTCCCAAAAATGCCTTTCCTCTTTCTATATCACCCTGCTATGTGACTTGTTTCCCCATAGGATCAATATTGGCTAAGGGCCTATACTTGTAATCTTACAGGGTGATTGTAGTTTGACAACCACTGTACACGTCTTGACTTTGCTATATAAATTACTCCTGACAAAAGGCCTCAGTGACCACCTTCACAGAACTCCTAGAAATCCAGGAGCCACTCTTCTTATTTCCAATGAAACACTCATAACTTCCTCCATGTGTCTGTGACTTTGACTTCACTCCTCAAATGAAGTGACAAACAAATGGAGGAAGTTTGATGTGACGTGGCACATTTGACATCTAACAGGTCAGGAATTATATTCTTCCTAAACCATATTTTGGAGATGAGTAATTGAATGCAGAGAAGAGTAGAATCAATTCCTGTGGTTAAAGACACATGAGAGAAAATAGTTGATGCAGTAAGTAGAAGACTTTAATTTTAGACATTTTTCATGAAAGATTTCAGTAAGAAAATTAATCATAATTCTTTTAGAATATTTTCAGAGCTAATTTAAAATTTGTAGGAGTGGATTGGATTTCCACAAAACTACAAAATTATCTTGGAAGCAGAATTATTAGGTAAAGTTTATTTGTCATACAAATCTTTTTGTTGTTGCTTCTGTTTTCAGGGAGTGTTATTATAGGTCAATTATTTATGCATTTTTCTATATTCTTAATTTTAGCCCACACTGAAGCAACTTGGTTTAGATAAAGACCAGTGAAAGATGCAAAAGCTTAGACAATCAGAAACAAAAATTTAAAAGGTCAGAATCTGGCAATAAAAGAAAAGAATTCTTAGTGGAAAGACAGACTACCATTTCCTTCTCATTTGCTTACTTAGTGCCAGGACATACATTTATTCTGTCAAATCTCAGGTAAAGTTTTCCGTAAAATATTGTTTCTTGACACTAGAATATATATTTCACAATGAGACACAATTTCCTTGATTAAGATCCATCTTCTTTATGCAAACTCCAAGGTAAGAAAATTTTATGTATAGAAGAGAGTTATGTTCTTAAGTGTCTAAATCCAGGAAATGGCCAATCTTTTAAGAATTCACAAATAGTCTACTTTTGTGAGTTACCATCAAGAATTATCTGCGAATCACTCAGAATATTAAATTCCACTTATCTTTGTGACTACAAATGATGTCTTGAAATATTTTATTTTTCTTCTTCAGGGTATTAAAAATAAGCAGCTGAGTGTGTGCTAAATCTCCAGGGATTCATGTAGTTAAGGTCATCAGTTTCTGTAGGAAAGCAATTCCCATCCAGTGAATATTGCATTTCCTAAAGTAAATTACATTTTACATTTTTTTCTTTTTTACTTCCACACTGGGCATTCACAGCACAAGATAGGAATAAATTAATGTTTATCAAAATGCTCAATAATTTTCAAAATGGTAAATAAATAGAGGGTGACTATATGGCATAGCACAGGATTCTGTCAAAAAAATTCAAATTTCCATATAATCACATTTGATACTGGAGAAATACTTACCCTGAAGTAATATATAAAATATTTTATATAATCTCTTAAGACAGCACCAAAGTCTCTTCTAGATCCAAATTCTATACTGTATGTTGGCAATAGGTAATTAATCTTAATATACAAATTAAATGTAAAATAATTACTTGAATATCTGTATAGTCACTTAATAAATAAGGAATTTTAAATTAAAATAGATACTATATCATAAAGCAGATAGCATGATAAGCTTATATAACTATATTTAATAGAGATAGTCATGCACTGTAATACACAGTAAAAGTGTCAAACTGAAGAGAAAAAATTGATCAGCACTTTCCACCCTGCCACGCAGTACTCATCTTCCACAGTCTCCATATCTTCTGTTCTTTCTGCCCACCCAAACGAAATTATTGGTATCAATTATCAGATTTTGCATATTCTACTAAAAATTCCTCTGCTTATACACATTTATATATATCACATGTTGCAATAGTTTGGATCTCAAATATCCCCAGAGGTCTGCTGATTCAAACCTTGCTCACAAGCCTATGGCATTATTGAGAGATAGCAGAATAATGAAGAGATAGGGTATAGTAGAGGAAATTACTCCCTCAAGGACTTACCCTAAAAGGAAAAGTGGGCTTCCTAGCCCTTTCCTCTCTCTCTTTGCTCACTGCCATGAAGTAAAGAGATCACCTCCTCTGCCTGGACCACCACAGGCCCAAAGCAACAAGGCCAAGCAACCAGTGACTGAGACCTCTGCAAACATAAGCCAAAATAAATCTCTCCTGTTTATAAATTGATTATTTCAGGTATTTTGTCATAGTGATAGAGAGCTAATGAACACATCTCTCTACCCATTTACTTTTACCTCTTTCCAATTCAAATATAGACAAAATCCCTTGCTGCAATTTACTTTTGTTTTCATTTAGTAAATCTTGAATATTGTTTCATGTTAATGAATAAAGAACAATTTTTCTTTTCATAGTACAAGTACAATGGTGTCCCATTGTATGAGTGAGTCATAGTTTTATAAACAAGTTTATTTTAAATATTATGTAAGTTTAGTTAAAAACTATTCTGACTTTTGAAGTGTCAGGAAAAAAATCCATTGGCTGTCGGGTCAGTCCCACCCCATTTCACTTCTCTGAAGAATGTCATATGTAAAGGAAGTGTTTCCCCCACAAGAGAAGGGACTCAGATACTCTGCTCTGGCTCTAGAAATCCTCATCTTGAAACTTAAAACTCCTGAAAAACTTAGATTCTTGACATTTGAAATTGGAAAACTAAGTGTGATTACAAATAGAATTCAAATTCAAAATGCTTTCATGATCACATGTAAATTCAGTAATCTGCCTTTATAAATTTAATATGAAAATACAGAACCCTAAAAAGATAACAATGTCAGGAAAAAAATTTTGATCAGATGAAGTTTCTAAATCTGACCACTTACACAAATCTTGATACAATCTGTAAAGTCCTGCCTATTGCTTCATATTCTGGGATTCTTGAATCAGGAAGTAAATTCCTGAAATAAATAATTTGTGGGAATTTCTTGTGTTTCCCCTAGATTCTTCCTTGGAAGCCATCAGCAGAAGTTCCTTCCCACAATGAAACTTAAGGATAGAATTGATGTTAAGAAGTTTACTCAGTTCCTAAGCTTAAATGTCATGAATCCACAAAGTCAACACCTACTGACAGCTCACAAACCAGTGTAAATAGAGTGTGGAGTCTTGTCCTTCCTCAGCCACTTCCTGAGAGACCCACAAGCTCCTTTGCAAAGATCCTGGCTTCTGCCAGACAGCACAGAGTATGACAAGGCCCGTGCCTATAATTCAGTGAATCTAGAAGTCTGTGGCACTTTGTATTTCTCACATAAAACTTTCTTATGTTCCCTTTTTACTTGGAGCTCATCATTTCACAGCATTTAACTGAAAATAGTACTAAATTGTGAGGTTTTGAAAGATTAAATGTGAGAAAAACAACTACTGCACCTTCTGGTATATTTTATTTGGGGAGGAAAGAAAATCCCTATCCTGATCATAATTTGATGCACCTGGTGTCTGAAAGGTGTCCTTTTCCTATTAATACAACCTTCCTTAAGTGAGGTACATGTGGACCTACAGTGAGGATTCCATCTGGTTTTTCTCCAATTAGATTTTATAACATGTTAATTCTACTGAACGCCAGCCATTCCAACTTTCAATGAGAGTGTTTTAATTCAAAGGCAAGACTTGCCAAAGTCTGAATTCTGCCTCCAGTACTTCCTATCCACAATTCTTTTATGCATAGGAAGATCTGATGTCTGGTACTTTATCCACGATTCTATGCTGCACTCACCTGCCTGGCTAGACCTGCTCCTAACAATGAACGTATCATGCTGACAGGTGCTTCCAACACTCATTAGGCCACAGGCATTGTGCTATCTGTACATGTGACAATTTTCTGAGTCAGTGTCGGCTGCTAAATGAGTTTGCATAGCTTCATATCCACTTGAGAGACTGGATTTGGTCTAGAGCTTACTCTCTATTTTTAAATTGCATTTCTAAAATAGCTCATTCCTAAATCTACCTGAGTTACCAAAATTATGTTTGGAAACTGTCTTCAAAACCACTAAATCTTCATCTTCTGGCCATGCACTCACATTCTGGACTGGCAGTATTATATCAGTGATGCTGCTACGATTTAGCACTGCTTGTCACCCAAGGGTCAATTGTAATTGAAGGCAAAGTAGCAATATTAAGAGTCGGAAGAACTTCTGGTGTGTAGTGCCTACTGATCCTTGGGTCTTTGGCAGTTTGCTCTTGGAGGGGATGGCGGCACTCCATTCTCTGTCTGGTTTCCTGTGTGGTGCTATAAGCTCTTTCATATACATGACTCTACTGTTACATGATTCATCTGAGAAACAGAGCCTTCTCCTGAACTGAACCAATTCAGCATCTATGTCATTGGACCTCGACAGCTGTGACCTATTTTCTTTGTGAGTTGTAGTAACACAAAACTATTGCAGAAACTACATTCGCAAAAAATAAAAAAAAAAATCTCCTCTTGGTTCCCTGTGAAGAATGATTACTTCTATTCTTTCTGCCTTGATTTCTTTGATTTATGACATTTAGCATCTATCACATCATGTTGTAACTGACTGTCAAAAATTGTGTCCTATTCACCAGGATAGTCTAGTGTTACTATATTGCCTAACATGTAAAAGACCTCTATGTTTGCCAAATGAATAAATGAAAGAACTGAAGGAGAAAGAACAATCACAGAGAGAAATATAGGAATAAGCAAAGAGTAACTGAGATGTGAAATTGTCACCACAGATAATTTCTCCAAAAGTATGTTTGTATTAGCAGTTAGTCTGACACATAACTATGAGTAAACTTTAAGTAAACTTGTCCATATATGGCAATGTGATCAGTGATATTGAAATGGAATCTAAACCAGAGAATAGGGTATTTTTTGACAGAAAATGTGTTATAAAGAACAGTTGGAGAAAGAATATAAATGCAGTTTATCACAGATTGTTTCATAGGCATCAACATACAAATGGCAAAATGATATTTTAAAAATAGATCTTATGTACCATGTGTTTGTTTATGGGGTTCTTCTTTTTATAAATTAATTACTGTAATGAAAAATATATAATAAAATGTTAACTGGGAAATATAATGTTAATGTTAATATAAGATAATGTTAATTGGGATGATGTAAGAATGCATAAATGATTCAAATAACAGCATGAACAAAAAAAGTGAGGTATAAAAGAAAGAAAGTATCTCAAAATGTTGACAAAAGTATTTGGTGAAAGAATTATGGGTGTCATATTTTTATACCTTTTTAGTATTTGCTAAAATTTTTAAATAAGAATTCACTGCTTTAATAATTTACAAAGTTTATACCATTTTCTTATACAGAGCAATTTAATGAATGTATGGTTTCTGTTGCAAGTGAACAGGCTGAAAATCTGTTTATTTGAGTAAGCATAACCTTAACCACTGACTCTTTCAAAACGACAGAGAAGTAAAATTTACTTCAAAAGAAGTGTTAGTGCCCCATTAAATTATCATTACTTACAAATGACATGATCTTTTACATAAACAACCAAAAGATATTCCATCAAAAGATTCCTAGAATTAATAACCAAATTTATTTTTATAGCAGGATATAAAATCAACACTCAAAAATTAATAGCATTTATGTAACCAGTAATAAATTCAACAACAAAGAAATTAAGAAAACAACATAAAATAATTAAATACTTAGGAGTTAATCTAACCAAGGAAGTGAAAGATTTCAACAACAAAAGCTACACTGAAACAAGAAATTGAATAGTACATTTCAAAAAATGAAAAAACTATCATCTTTTTTGACCTAGAATAGCAAAAGCAATCCTGGACAATCAGATCTAATCAGGAGGCACCATAATCCCAAACTTAAAGATATAATACAAAGCTGTAGCATTTAAAAAAAAAAACCATAGTTCTACCACAAAAATAGACATGTGGATCAATGAATAGAATAGAAGATGCATAAATAACTGCTAGCATATTCAGGTACCTGATCTTTGACAAAGATGACAAAAATAATTGGGCATGATAGTGCATTCCTTAATCCCAGCCCTCAGGCAGCTGAGGCAGGAGGAATGTTGCAAGCTCAAGACCAATCTGGGTTATAAAGAGAGCCCCAGGCCAGCCTGAACTGCTTATGAGACCCTGTCTCAAAAAACAAACAAAAAAGACAAAAATACACATTGGAGGAAACATAGCCTCTTTAACAAATGGTACTGGGAAAACTATCCACATGCAGAAGGTTGGTTCTAAATTCATATTTCTCATTATGTAATAAATAAAAATCAAAAGTGATCAACGATCTAAATGTTAAAACAGAAGCAATCTGCTGTTATGTGAATAAGATAAAATAGTAAACCCTGGAAGACATAGCTATAGACAAGGACTTTCTAAATAGAATCCTAAATTTATACCAGGAAATAACATTAAGAATCAATGAATGTGATCACACCAAATTAAAAAGCTTTGGCACAGCAAAGAAAACAACCAAAAGAGTGAAGAGAAAACTCCCAGAATGGAGAAAAAAATTTATTTCCCCTTCCTCTGACAGAGGACTAGTATCTGGAATATACGAAGAACCCAAAGAAAAAAGACATCCCCAAAATAAATGACCCAATTAAATAAATGGTCAAGTGAATGAATAAAGATTTCTCAGAAGAAATATAATTGGTCAATAAGTACATGAATACAAGCTTAATAATAGTAGACATTAGAGAAAGGCAAATTAAAACAACACTGAGATTCCATCTTCACCAGAAAAAAAGTGTCTATCTTCAAACATTCAAATAATAAATTCTGTAGAGACTGCTGGAAAAAAGAACCTTCTACATTGGTGATCAGAGTAGAAATTAATAAAACCACTATGGAAATCAGTATGGCAATTCCTCAAACATTGAAACTAGAATTTTCATTCAACTCCTCTTCTGGGTATCTTCCCAAAAGATTTGAAGATCTCATATCACAGTGATACTTGCATACCCATATGTATAGCAGCACAACTCACAGCAGCTAAATCCTTTTTATTGTACATGTGTGTAGTAAAAGTGTTTCCATTCCATGTGTGGAGTTGGTATATGTACATAATATATCTTTTTTTCCAAATCCACTTTATAGATCTTAATTTCCTTTTTCATTTCCTCTTCCCCCTCCATCTTTTGATCCCTTTTAGAAAGGTCTGTCTTCCTACTTTTTATAATCTGTCTTTTATTTTGCTCTTTCTTTCTCCTTTGGGTTTCTTATGTAAGACCCCTGATGTATGTGTACCTGATTTATTTCACTTAACCTTATGATCTCAAGGTGCATCTACTTTCCTACAAATGACTCAAGTTTATCTTTCTTTATGACAAAGTAGTATGATATTGTGTGTAAAAATCACATTTCTTAAAAAAATTTAAAAATTCACATTTCCTTGTCCATGCATCTATTAATGGTTATACAGGCCACTTCCAAGATTTAGCAACTGTGAATTGTGCTACTATAACTATGGGTGAACATGGCCCACTGCTAAATGATGTCTTTAACTCTTTCTTAAGGAATAGCTGGGTCAAATGAAATTTCTAGGCTCCATTTTTGAGGAATTTTCACACTGATTTCCAAAGTGGTTGTACTAGTTTACACTCCCACCAGAAATATAGAAAACTTCCTTTATCCTGCAATCCTTCCAGCATTTGTTATTATTTGATTTCTTGAAGATAGTCATTTGTTATGAGGTAAGATGGAATCTCAGTGTTGTCTTAACTTACATTTCTCTAATGGATAGTGATGTTGAGTATTTCGTCATATGCTTCTTGCAAATTACTGCTTTTTCTAAATCTTGAAAGCAGCTTATATGTCTATCGACAAAATGCAGTGTTTATACACAATACAATTCTACTCTGCTATAAAGATAAACTTGAGCCATCTGAGACCATAAGTGAAATAAATCAGACACACAAACATAATTAGCACAAGGGTTCTCTGTTATGAGAATTCAAAATATAAACAAAGAGCAATAGAAGAAAGATAATAGGAAATAGGGGGATAGATCTTTTGCAAAAGGGAAAGGGATTAAGAGACTGAGAGAAAGGAAGGGACAAGAGGGGAAGGGGATGCAAGAAGAATTAAGATGTGTTATGTACATATACCAGCTCCCTATCAAGAATGTAACTGAAAACATTTTGTACTGAAAACATACACCAATTAAAAAGAAGCCAAAAACTAAAAAAGAATTATTAATACCAAAGCCAAACATATTATTACATCTTTGAGATGAGTTAAGTATTATTTCAAGAAACATTTTGATGTATTAAGATACTCAAAGACAGAGACCTATTTTTTTCCTTCTGTATAACAAATATCAAGGAAGTACAGTACAAAAATATGTTAGGTGATGGTCCTCATCCACATTTTTCCACCTGTAAATGTATATTTATGTAAATAAAAAGAAGCATAGTACAGACATATGTACTATTAATGTCATGAAATCATAGTTTTATAGAAAAAAACTGTATAAATGTGGATTGCTTGGGCAAAGTTTTCTGTAAGTCCTATACCCGTACTTTGAAGAGAGGTCAAGTGAAAGACCATATAATATCTATGCAGATAACATATATACATGTACATTTATATACAGATAAGTACATACATACATATATAATATAAATCAAATTCTCTGTATTCATATAAAAGAAATAACTGTTAGCTCTGGTTACTCTATCATGACCCAAATCTCAGATAAGACAATTTCAGGAAAATGTCAATTGAAAATTGTCCAACTCAAATTAAGAGAATATAGCTCACCAGCTAAATTATTAGAGCATCAATTAAAAGAACATCCTTTCCTTTTAATTAGCTTTTAATCTTTAAATTTCCACTATGAATACTCATTTGCTAAAAAAATCCTTGAATTATAATAGCTTTGTAATGTATTTTCTGGCTTCAATAGTTAAGTTTCAATCCTACAAAAATTAATTGGGTTTTATAAGAGAACATAAAAATTAGTGTTTGAAATGTATAGAAGAAATTATATTATCGAAATTTATTTTTGAGATTTAATTAGAAATTTCATAAATGACACTATATATATCTTCAACTATCCTGTAGAAAATTCAGAGTTTTATTTTAACTTATGTGATAAATATGATATGGATCTTATTTTTATACAATATTTGGACAAATAACTAAAAATTATAACTCCCCTAATTAAGTTTCTCTACATTAGCAAAAATCATTGGTCCTTCTTGTAATAGTCCAACTCTGATGTTCATTGTGCCACATAGGTATCTTCCCTGCACACGGCAATGAAAAGATCCAAGCTTCTTCACTTTTTGTCACTCCTCTTAAGGTTTTGGAATTCCTCTGCCTGATTTGGAAAAATGGAGACCAAATAGCACAGGGTAGATATATCTTATAAATACTATTGTTCTACCATATGAAGAGAGTATTATCAAACTGAGAGAAAAATTAACTTTCTTTATAAGTCACATGTCTGATTCTGATGATCTTAAACTAAGGACTTTCACAATTTCAATCACTTTGATGTAGAGTTGAGCAAACCATAAAGACTTTTTGATCAACCTGTTGGATAAGTAGACTCCTCTTTTTTTTATTTCATTTTAAAGAGAATAAGACAAAAGAGGTCAGTACACAGCAGATCGGAACCAGAGAACATAGGCAACACAATACTTAACATTAAGACAACCAGACATTAACAATAGCTATCACAATATTTCTTTCTCTGCTATAGTTGAGCATAGTTTCAAATACAATAATATCAAACATAACAAAATAATATAAAACCAATCAAAGAGTGAAAGAATTACAGGGCATTCTGAACCGAATAACAGAGAATGATCAATGGGTACTATAATATCTCATTTTCAATAAAAAATTTTGTTTATACTTTCACACATATTAAAATCCCAATAAGACACAATGTGATAGATAGAACCAATGGAAATAGAAGAATAGAAGCTTGGTAGGACTTCTAAGAAGGACAGTATTAAATCAGCAATAGCTGTCATAGTGTTTTGTTCTCTTCAAAACAGCTGTTCATAGCATCATGTATAATAAAGTCAAACAAAACAAGATAAAACCATTCCAACTGGGCTGGGGATTTAGCTCAGTGGCTTAAGCACCTTCCTTGCAAGCACGAGGTCATGAGTTCAATCCCCAGTACCCCCCAAAAAAAGAAAGAAAAAAAACCATTCCAACTGATGAATGAAAACATTGAAAGGCTTCAAAGCTATGAGATGGGGACTCATGATTACCATAAAATCTTATATACTCTTACCAACTCTCACACTAGGGAGACCATGGTATTTACACATGTGAGTTTGGTTTATTTCGCTTGAGTATGGTCTCAAGTCATGTCCATTTATTTATAAATATCTCAATGTGATCATTCTTTATAGCTGAGTAGTACTCCATTGTATAGAAATACCACTTTTTTATCCATTCCTCAGTTGATGGGCACTTAGGTTGTTTCCAAAATCTGGCTATTACAAGTTATGCTGTTATAAACATGGGTGCACATCTCTTAACCATTAAAAAATATTATTTTGGAAAATTTTCCAACTGGCTGAAGCTATCCTTTATAGTAAGCTAATTAGAAGATCCCTTAGGAAAACACAGGTACTTAAAAAAATCAAATCACTTCTTCTTTCCTTTTGTATACATTGTCATCTTTGATTCTATAACTGAAGTTATTAAATACATTAATTGGACATCACTGTTTATAATGCTGTAATTTTCTAGAGTTTTAAATCAGGTAGATTTGCACTTAGTTGCCTTCAACACAGTACACATACCCAGAGTTTCACCAGACAGACTGACCATTTTTCTCATACACCAAGTTGTCCAAGGGTGCTAGTCCAACCTGGTACAACACCTTCATGATTTCATCAGTACTCCAGGATCCTATTTTTCTGCCCATACCATATCAAAAATATAGGTCTTTGTTGTCATTGGTATATCACATCCATCCTAGGTGTCAGATTTGTATTCCAGGCAAAATAGAACATCCAAATGGAAAAAGTACTTTATATTGCCAAGTCTACCTTTCTATTTAGCAAATAATACCTTCCCTGCATCCATCTGTATCACTTAGTTAGTTGAATATTGTATTGCCTCCAACAAAAAAACGTAGTCTTATAAGGAAAAAAGGGTCAAAGTAATAATGGTGTATTTCATTTCTTAAGAACCACATATAACATTTCAATAATTTCATTTTAAATTTTATGTTGATCAAAAGACAAAAACATATACCTAACCCTTCTTGAGTGAGGATGATTAATTTTTTTGAAACTTTTCAGAAAATCTCAAATAGACCACAAATTTACCCTCTAACACAGCATATGTTTTGAAAAATAATTTTATTGTCACTTTTAAATTTTTCTTGAAAAATAATTTAACTTAGTACTTTGATCCAAAACCTTTTGGCCTAAAAGAAATTTAATTTTAATTTCTAAATATATTACTGTATCAGTCTTGAATCGAATTTTATTGCTTTATATAGTATTTTAAATTTTTATCAAAGTGTTTTAGCCTTTTATACATCTTAGGCTATGTGGCTTATATACTTGATATTATCTTTTTACTGACATTCATTGTATGCTCAAATTTGCACAAAGCAGTAAACTAATATTTAAATAAAAAGATATGCTATTACTTTATAATTCACTTTTTAACTTCAAACTTTTTAAAATATGCTTACTTCAAGAATCATCTTAAGAAATAATAATAAACAAATTGATCTCATATTTCATAGAACAATCACTTCTGTATTATCAAAAGAAAAAAGTATAGGTTCTATAGTGTAAATCTGGAACACAATACAAGTTGAAAATGTAGATGGGATATATGCTCAAATTTATGAAGATGATACAGTTTTGAGATAACTGAGTTCAGAGAATATGCCTAAGCAGACCTATTTTCACTTATAGTTGAGCATTAGCCATGTATAAAACAAGCCAATCTAGTCACTCTTTACTTGTAACTTGGATTTTAAGAAACATCAGTAATATGTTCACAATAAACTGTTTATTGGATAGGAATAAACATTAGAATAGGTGAATAGTTTTTCTTAATCAGGCCACTTCAACAGCACTATCTGGATTTTGAAGAACAGGGAGGCAGAGAAAACAAAGAAGTATGAGAGAAATGTAGCTGAGTTCCACAAGATTAAAAAAAAAATCTATTCACTGATTCTCAGACTAGTTAGTTCTAAGACAGAAATTCAGAGTCCTTCATCTTAAAGGTAGCCTCAGCTGATACTGAGGCAAACTGCAAGTAACCTTAGTCTGGGGAAATATTTGCTTTACATAAGACTTTGGGTTGTTTTCCTACATAAACGTAATTGAAAAACCAAGAGCTTTGTGCATTTGCTTATTTGAACAGATTAGGAACTGAGAGTTCCTGCTCAATCCCTTCTGACCCAACTGCCTCATCTCTGACACTTGATTTTCCAAATCAGGATTTACTGATCTGTGAATGTCAGAACACAGCCAGTAAAACACAGTAAAATTTACTATGGAAAGCCTGGAAACTGCACTCACATTTTCTAGAGACCGAAACATAAAGGGGGAATCTGTCAAGGACATAAAATAGATTTTCAGTATGATTTAAAATGTCTGGTTTTTAAATTATTATTCTTAGGCAATTTAAGAAAATTAAAATAAATAAAAATGAAACAACCAGAGAAAAGTTCACCTTAGAGCAGAAATGGGAAATGGAAAATTTTGCTCTATATTGGAAATGACTGGGTTTGGTTACTTGGAAATTCTAGTTCATATTAAATTAAAGGATTAACACTAATGAGAAGTAATTGAATTTATCTAAATTGAGTTTATTTAATAACTGAGTTCACTTAAAAATTTTTTTGTTAAGTTTCTCCTTATTTTTTTTCTGTAGAAGATTAGGATTGTTGAGTTCAATAAGAGCTGTACAGTCAAGCTGTACAGTCAAGTAAGGCAGCCATTAGCCATGTATTGTTTAACCTTGAATTTAATCACAATTCAGTAACCTGTAAGGCACACCCTTCAGTAACATTAGCCACCTTTCAAGCATTCAACAGCCACATGTGGCTAGTGGCCACCTTATGAGAGGGCCAACATGAGAGATTTTCCATCATTGCTGAAAACACAGTGAAACTGGTAAAAGGAAAACAGCTGGGCCTCTAAATTTAAACAAATTTTGATTCATCTTCCGCTGTGATATTTTCTTATGAGCTCAGGTGTTTATCTGAATCACACTTTCAATTTTTAAAATGTAGATGACATTTTCTCCTGCATATCAGTGCTGTTACAATTAAATATTTTGACAGTCTTAGGTAAACAAATTCCAGTTTAGGGAGACCATGTTGTGGGAGAGTTAGAAGACCAAAGGATCTGGAATCAAAAGCCCTGAGTATAAATCAAAGTTCTGCTAATGACTAGCTGTTTGATAGGGAGAAATGATTTAATTTTCTAAATATCAACTCAATTAAATTAGGATAATAACACTTCATAGAAGTATTGTAAGAATTAAAGAATTATCTGAGAATATACAAGTAAAATACTATCCATAATTCATGACACCCATTAGCTAGTCAATAAATGTAAGCTACAAAGTATGTAAAATGTTTCGCATATCATTTCTAAGACAAATGTGTATGCTACAAAATGTACACTATGAATTCCATAAATTAAAACATAGAAACTATACAATGTTGCTAAATATAGAAGTAACAACTGTAGTAATAATTGTCACTTTTACACAATTCAATCCAACTTTCTCAGAACTTACAGTGTCTATGTTTATAAACAATATATTTTATCTAAATTAAATGTCATACCAGTGTTAAACAAACAGAGTAAAATTTCTTTATCATAATTTCACTTTAAAGTGAGTACACTTTCCCCTTGCCACATATCAAAGTATCTTAGTAGATAATGGGTTATGTCCATACCACATCTCAACATTAAAAGACAATATCCATACTATCTTTTATTACCATAAGAGTTAAATGTTCTCTTTGGAAGCATGTGCCTAGCATGTGCAAGGCCCTGGACTGGATTACCAGAACTGCAAAAGAAAAAAAAGAGTTAAAGAGTTAAAATTTAACTCTTTTCTAAAAGTATCTTTTAAATAGTGCAAAGATGGAATTATCCTATATTTAAGTAGCTCCACAGATGCACATTAAATTACTTCAAAGAAAGTACTTCAATAATTTTAAACTCTGTTTGAAAAGCCTTGAAAGCTGAAGAGGAAAGCTTTTTATAAATTGGTTGATTTGTGGCTTTACTACCATGATTTTCATATGGGTAGATTCTTTAGAGGTGGTATTTAAACTTTGTACTTTCACATTTAAATTTTAATCTATAGATCTTTTATACTATGTGCACTTTACTAACCCTACTGAAATGTGTATATGCACATATGACTTGGAGCAATGAAGTGTGTACAGAACATTTAAATGTGAATATCTTCACAAAAAATAGTAAAAATTATATGATTTGTGTAGCAGGACTATTTTGAGTAAAAGATAAAACTTATTTTTAAAAAATAGAAAAATTTTACCAGCAAATATGTACAAAGTACTCAGTAGAGTATGTTTTCAACTGTTAAATGAGTACTAAGTTATATTTAGACAGCAGCAAAATGTTTTGTGTGTTTTTGCACAGCAGGGTCCCTGTATTTAACAATAATGTTTTGTACAGTTTTAAAAGCTAGAAAAGAGGGATCTGGAAAGTTTTACCATAAATGACAAATATCTGCAAAAATACATGTGTTTAACATGATTTGAGCAGTATATTATGTATACATGTATAAAAACATTACATACTAAGCCATTAAAATCCGTATTCTTCATCTTTTCATGTATGAGTTAAAATACATTTTAAAAATAATGTTTTAAATCCCATGTCTGTTTGTTTTTGCAGAAAAGAAAAAAATATATGGTGAGAGCAATCAAAAATAACAGTTTGTAGGTTGACTTCCATGAAAATAAATAGTGTAGTAGGTTCTCCTGGATTTAAGTGTTGAGAACACCTATGTTTAACATCCCTAAGAAACAGCTGAAATAAAAGATAACTGTTGCAATAAAACCTAATTTAAAGCTTCCTAGGGCTATTATTTTCATGTTTACAGTACATATTAATTAAATGTTTCTTCCTTCTGAAGTATTTGATGTGTTTATGAAGATATGTCATTTTTAAGTACCAAAAATTACAAATTTTTTCACAACAGGTATTATGCTCATCATTTCCAGATCATATTTATAAAATCCTGCTTTTACCATTTTTTTTTTCAGTTTGGGAAAAAATAATGAAGTACTCTTAAAAGGGAAAGGAGACAGATTTCATAAAACATTATTTTTTAGCTAACTTTTCACAAAAGATATAAAAATTGAAATAAGCTCATTAAAATGAGACAATATCTACCTTTCATAGACCAAAGCTATACAGGAAAAATTTAAAAATGAGGCACTTAACTGAATATAGCTATCAAATGAACATTGTTTGTGCCCACAGCCCAGGTGTTAAACACTGTAGTCTATGCAGTGATAAACAAGAAAGGGTCCCATACTGTAAGCAAGAAGTCTAGAAAGGAGAATAAGACATAAACTTAAGTAATCACAAAAGGGAAGGGTTTTTTTGTAGCTCATGTGAGGAAGATATGCCTGTGTGAAAGAATCTAAAAACACTAAGTAAAGTAGAACTGATCAACGTGGGAAAATGGTCATTGAGTCAAGATCATAGAGAACCTGAACGCTGACCACTGTATGGAATTAACAATTGAGACTAAAATCATTTTGATAATGCAAGCAACAGCACAGTATTTGTGGAAGACTATTAAGATTGAAACAAGAAGAGATTAGATGTTGCAGCAGTCACTTTCCTATCACTGGGACAAAATACTTGATACCTACAACTTGAAGAAGGAGAGATTTTCTTCACAGTTTCAGTGGATTCTCAGCTGACTCCAAGACAGAAACAGCATGACAGAAATGGTGGTAGCCAAAAGCTATTCAGGACATGGAAGCTGCAAAGCAGAGTGAGACAGGAAAGAAGGAGGAAGTAGGGTGAGAATACACCCTTCCAGATCACCCCACCAGTCACCTAACCCCCACCCCAGATCAGGAACCACTTCTGAATGTGGGACTTTTAGGGGCTGTTTTAGATCTAAACAATGAAAGATGTGGAAACTAGTTGGTTGCTTGTGCAATAATCCAGTGGCAGGAAGAACAACTCCTGCACAAGGAAAGAGCAGCAATGGCACTGAGAAGATTGATGAGAACTATGACAGAAACCATGGCGCTTGGCAAAGAGGGGTAGGTTATAAAGGAGAGAGAACCTAAGGTGATCTGAAATCTTAGGCCTCAAGTTTAGGAGATGAATGTGGTACTATTAGAAATAGAAAATTGAAAAATGTAAAAATTGTGGGAATAGATTAATGTACCAAAATTATGAGTTGAGTTTTTGTTTGCACTTTTAATAAATACTATATCTGTTAATATATGGATTGAGAGATTAATTTATTTAGTGGTAAGGTAAGTTTATTTCCTATTAAAATACTGAGCACATGCAGATAAATTGTAGTCTAATAGAGAAAAAAGCTATACTGTTTGAAATTGCAAGCAAATATGAGCTTAAATGTGTAACAAAAATGACAAACATCATAAAGGCAAAATATCTAGTTACACTTCAGGCTCCAATAAAAAGTGTGATTCTAGGGCTATTAGGGGATCACTTTCCACTAAAATGTCTTTTAAACTGAATTCTGGAGGCTAGGAAGAGGGAATCAAACACAAGCAGAAGGCAGCTGAAGTTCTTCTACAACAGGATGCTCTACATGCTGTAAGAACACACATAGCACAGACAGAGCCCCTCATGGAGAAAAGGCAGTTGGCACTGTGAGAAACAGACAGGTAGAGATGTGGCTGAGCAAGAGAGCAGGGGAAAGAAATGTGACTGCAGAAAGAGAAGCAAGAAAGAGCCAAGCCATGAAGTCATTATGGCTTCTGTCAAAGCATCCATTACCCTGAGAACAATAAGGTGACATTGAAAATGTTTAAGCATGAAAGTATCCCACAGGTTAAGGGAGTCATGTTGACCAGTGCTATGGATTAAAAACTGGGGTTCAACTTAACACCAGCTGAATTAAACCAACATGGTGCTGAGTGTAGATGGCCCACCTGAGGAAAGTTGCCAGCATAAATAGAGACTTGGAGAGGAAGAGTGAGGCATTGTGATTCTCTGAAATGTCATTGTTTGGAGCCATTGGTTCTCCTAGAGGAGCTTGTCCTGGCTAGCTTTCCTGATATGAATTCAGCTATTATCATCTGAGGAGCTCTGTATCTCGTCATTACAGTGGCTGTGGTTCACTTTGGAGGAGCTCTCCTCCTTCCTTTGAGCATCGCTTCCTGGCTCTGGAGGGGAAGATGTGCATTGTTTATCTCCAGGAGAAGTTTGTCACACCGGCTTCATGGCATGTTCTTGACTGTTCTCATGGTTGGAGGAGCTTGGGACCTCACTGTCACTGTGGATGGCTGTGGTACTTTTGGGGGCAGCCCTGGTCCTTATTTTGAGCATTGCTTCTTGGCTGCGGTATAGAACCCTCAACCTACTGGTACAAATCCTTCACTCACTGGAATAGACTTTCTAGCTTCCACCACTGACCTTTGGGCCTTCCCAGCACACAACCATAAAACAGACTGGCATGAGCCCTTGTGGGTTCTCGACCTCTAACTGGACTCATGGGAGACATTGTCATGGGCTCTAGGACTTCAGCTGGACTCATGGAGGACATTGCGGTGGGATCCAAGCTCTTGGCTGAATATTCTGTGTCTTTAGCATTGTGGACAAATTTCCTGCACTTTCTTGCATTTAACTCTGGGTGGCCATCATAATATAACATCAGTTCTGTGTCCTGTATGTAATTGTTCTCCCTGCAACCCCGACTACAACAACCAGCATGTGGTGACAGACAAATGAGATGAGCAATGGTTTAAGACTATTTCAGAGGTACACGAGTGCAATTTTATGATTAATTAAACAGAGAGAAAGAAAAATCAGAGTAACTTCTGCATTTTTGTATTATTCAATGGAATGCATGGGGTGAGCATGAGTAGGAAAATTTCACACAAGAGAAGAAAGCTATGAAATGGGTTTGGCATATGAAGAGGATGCCAAATAGGTGTGTGTAGTGCTATTAAAAACGGAGAATAGAAATTTATGAGGTTGGTAAAAGGTATAGATAAAAACTTCAAATCAGAGAAGTGGTAGTTGAACGCACTAGAGCAAATAAAATATTAAAGTAGAATACAGAATGAGATGAGAGACCAAAGACAAAACTTTGAGAAATATCCACATGGAAGACCTTCCTGGGAAGGTGGCAGGAAAAGAGTAATCACAGATAGGAGTAGAATCTCAGTAATAAAGCATCAAGGAGTTTCATGTAGACTTAATGAGCCATTTTGTTTATGAATAATCTTTGGTATTTAATAATATGAGGAACCTCAAAATGTGCAAACACTGTCATTGCTTGTCTTCTGCACTACCACAACCACAACACACACATATTCACACGCCTGTAACGTCCACTGCATTAGGTAATATGTAGGAATATTTATGAAATTCACTCTTTATAATACTCAATTATGTATCTGTATCTAGATGTATTTTTGCTACATTCTATTGTGATTTAAAAAACATTAGAAGTGAAAATTATCTCTTGCATTAAGTGTCAAGAAACTTGCTATTGTTTGTATGAAACAAACTTGATGAGATATTGTGGCCTGGGGCCAATGTAAGTCTTCAGTGACTGATGTCAGCAACCTAACAACAAAGACACCGGCTTACATGAAAACTATAAAAGGATATTTGCTGTATTGTTCTTGCCCTTGGAATGCTTCTTCCTTCCTTTCCTGTTTTGCTGCTGCCGTGGGATGTCAGTTCAGATTTACTGTCATTGTTGTCATTTGGCCAATGAATATTACAAAATGTAAGTAGTCATTTAACCTTGTGTGAGTCCATGAGCACAGTGACTGAAGTTTGACTCCTCCAAGGAGGTTATCAGATTGGTTGAATGTTCTTGGAATACAAATGTGACAGCCTCTAAGTAAAATGAGCTCTTCGGAATCACTTTGAAATTCATACAAAATTATAGCATATAAGAAATACAATCTGCTGTCTCATACACTTTCAAGACTTCACTACAGATTTAGGTAGCACCCTAATATTCCATGAGAATTGCCCTAAAAAGGAACAACAACAAAAGCAAATATCTATTTTCATGGGCAATAAACCTGAGATAGGATATCTTAACCTCAGCACTATTTTGAATAAGATCCTTCTTTGTTGTGGGGCTATGTCCTGTGCCCTGTAAGATACAGAATATTCCTAAACTCTATCCTCTAGCTCCCAGTAGTACTCTCCCCTCATCTTGGCAAGTAGCGATAATCAAAATTTTCTCCAGATATTACTAGCTGTCACGTGGAGGACAAAATTAAGTTGACTAGAGTACCATTGGTTTAAGAAAGGTGTCTTACTGTCAAACAAAAATAAAAAGAATTTGTAAAATATGCACAGTGTAATTGCCATTTAAATTGCCCTTTTGTACTTTTTGTCATTCTGTAATATAACTGCACTTAAAAAATAAATGAAAGCTTTGAAATAATAAGAAATCATCTGTTTATAGTAGCAATTTTCTAGTCTTTGTTATCCTACTAGAAAATTAAGTAGATTCTCTAAAGCAGTGTTTTTATTTTTGCATAGTGTTTTGAATTTATATACTAGTTTTATTCTTTAATTTATTCATTCATTAAAGAAGTATTTCCCACCTTGTTCTAAGCTTTAAGTGTTGGGAATAAAATAATGAGTGAGATAAGTGAGGTTACTCTTGCTCCAATGGACTTTAAATTCTAATGAAGGAAAATATAGTGCATGAATAATTCTGTAAAGCAGAGAATCAATAGAGTTTGATGTGACTGAGCAGAGACTGGCAAACTATGTTGGCTTGTTCTCACAAATAAAGTTTATTCACACATCATCTGTGTTGCTTTTCTGAAGCAATGTTACAGTCAGTTAGCTGTGGCAGAGATCCAGATATAGCTGTAAGGCCTAAAGTATTTGCTATTTGGTGTTGCACCAAAAGCTTGCAGATTTCCGTGATGGAGTGACACTGAATGGTCATTTCCGACTGAGGAATTCAAGAACATTCTACATGGATGAAATTAAAACTGGTAGCTGACAAAAAGGAATCAGGATGGAAAAGATGAAGGGTTAGGGAAGGCAAAAGTGGAGGCTGGTGTGCAACCCCATGGGTAAGAATGAGATAGTGTAGGTGAAAGAGTGGGACGGCCAGAGAGCACGTAGGAAACATAGTGCTGACCACATCGTGTGGGCCTTTCAGATAACACCAGAGGTAAGGACTTGCACTCCACGTAAAATGTGAAGCTGACCGAAATTTGATGGTTATTTGGGATGCAATCTATATTACATCTTATCAGGAATATTCTTGATCTTTTGCGGACAGGATGACATAGGAATACAAGCAAGATAAACGAGAAGGCCAAGTGACAAGAGATAAGAGTTTCTTGGACTGAACTGTTATTGATAGAGGTAATAGAAAGTAGTAAAATTACCAAAATTTGAGAGAAGCATTGAAAGTAAACACTGCATAACTAATCCATAAGGTAGATGTAAAAGGTAAAGAGACAGAAACGAGAAAAATTTCTACATTTTTGTCTTATATATGACATATTTGTAATGCTGTTTACTGACATGCAAGCCATATAAAAGGAAATGGGTTTGAAGTTCTATAATATAACAAGTTCTCTTTGTGTCTATCAGGTTTTCATGTGGAAACAAGAAGTATTTATTTGTACCTGTGTAAACGCCATTTAAATTCTGGAGTTCAACTGGTTAAATCTCAGCTCAACTAGCTCAAGTGAAATAATGGCTAGGAGTTTCAGGGAGTTGTATTTTCATTTCAAGTCCAATCTACAGGGGGAAGTTGGACTTGGAGATAAAGTGTTTAGAACAGATCTATAGATGGTGTTTAAGACCATGAGAGTGGATGAATTTTCCTAAAGAGATGTCATAGATGGAGAAAAGCAGATCAGAAGATAGGTCCATTTCAATGTAGACATAAAGTACAAAAAGTGCAGTGAAAAATAACAAAGAGTACCTGATAAAGGAAACCAGGAATATATGCTGTCTTGGAACTTTTATTTAATAAATAGGCAGTCATCTTTTCAGAACAATTGTTTATGCTTCCATTTTACAAGAAACCAAGAGTTAATGAGGTTAGGCAACTAGTCAAAGGTGGTCATCAGTAGAGCCAGGACTACATTCAGATCTTTTCATTTGTCTTACATAAAGAGCTCTTGCAGATATCTGGGGTGGATTCCTGGATTTTGTATAATTGGTGACTCAGGAATTATCTCTTCATTTCTTTCTTGTTCTGTGCAGCTACAATGAAGTCTCCTTGCAGCACATCAACCTTCTGATTCGGGTAGCTCTTTATACATAAATCAACTGTAGGCATTTCCTTAAGCTGTTGATGCTCTTAGAGGTAGTAAGTTTGGAGAATAGTGAAAGCCTAAAACTGCCAGTGATGACTTTGCTACCTTTTGCAAGGGAGAGAATGCTTACAATCAGAATCAGTGCAGAAGCAACATGACAGAGGCTTGACTTCCTGTAAGCTAAACTGGACTTGAAACAAAAGTACAACTCCCTGAAACCCCCAGCTGTTATTTTACTTCAGCTAGTTGAGCTGAGATTTAACCAGTTGAACTCCAGAATTTCTAGTACTATACTCTCTTAGTTCTAATTGTATGCATGCATACCTTCATTTGTACGTAAAACATTTTCAATAGCTATTAATTAAGTGTAATTGAAAAATGAAGGTTAATAGGATACATTGACTTAAAGTTGAGGAATCAGGCAAGGGATGTAGCTCAAGTGGTGGAGGGCTTCCCTAGCGTGTGAGATCCTAGATTTGATCCCAAGCATGGCAAAAAACACATATACATAATTAAAATAAGCAATCTTAAATTGTAAACTTAAATTCTGTTCAATGTGGAAAAATTAAATTATTTGAATACATATTCCATCAGTTTTCCGATGGAAAACTGGAAAAAAACTTTCAAAGCTTGTTATTCTTTGCAAAGAGTGAATATTCTGAGAAGCCAGTACTTCAACTATTTTTAAAATTTAAGACCTCTTTTTGCACCACTATTACTTTCATAGTTTTGGGAATGGACAAATAAATATCTCAGAATGGTATTTTTCTGACAGCTTCATTTGCCTGTTTCCAGTCTTTAAAGTACATTGTCATAGTCACATACATCTTTACATTTGCTATCCCTAAGTTCCAATTACAATTGGTTTTCAATCTTAGTGCTTACTATGGTTTTTGTATCCTTAAGTTGTGAATAATATAATCAGTGTTGCCATTATTGTTACAGTTATATGATTGTTCTCTCCCCAAAATTCTGCTTTTCAAAGCCTGTATTGATATTTTTTGTGAGGAAAGATA
Organism: Dolichotis patagonum; assembly: GCA_004027295.1. Classification (NCBI taxonomy): domain Eukaryota; kingdom Metazoa; phylum Chordata; class Mammalia; order Rodentia; family Caviidae; genus Dolichotis; species Dolichotis patagonum. The sequence goes on from PVJX010002337.1 coordinate 36,888, forward strand.
CTAAGAAGTGTAAGGCTATCATTGTGTCATATAGAAAATAAGATTTTTCAGATTCTCCTTATTTTACCTGAATCATAATGAAAAATCTGACCCCAAATGCTGGTGTAAATAATAATGGTCATCATTTTGGTCCCATTGTTTTCTTTCTACACTTACTTGACATCATTATCTTTTTTGATACTGGAGGGAAATTAATGGCTTCTTTCCTGGGAATGTTTTCATGACAAAGTAAGGACATAGCACCATACAAAATCTTGCTTTTAACGTCCACTTGTAGATCCTGTAACTCTTCTCATTCTACTCAGCACAATCTATCTCTCAAATGTCTTTGAATCAGAAACTTCACGGACTCTCATTTGTGGTTTTGAAACAGGATGGGCATCACTACAGGACCACCAGGCTTTATAGTTAAGTTTAGTCACTGAACAGCTCCTTTCTTTACTGCTCTGCCTTTTCTGCTTCTTTAAAAATTATTATTTCAAGTGTTATTTATATGTTTTCTAGTGTATTCTGACCTAGCTTTGTTTTTGTAACATGTCAAGTTATTAATCAAATTTATACTATTATAAAGCAGTTTCCTTCACTCTCAGCATCCTTCCCCAAGTTTTTCCCTTTTCAAATCAAACGAGCATTTACCGAATACTTATTTTTACACATTGTGCTTCCATGGCTACATTTGTCTTTCTTTTTTTTTGTCTTTCTATTTTTAATAAAGGTATTATGATACAAACACTATTGAGGACTCTGGAATGAATGCCACACAGTTTATTCCATTTCAGACTTCAAGTAAATATTTTTGTGTCCACAGTGATGGACTTTCTTACTTTAATAGTTACATACTAAAAGCTTCTGTATGTATGTAAAACATAAGCCTAAAATACCTAAGTTCAAAACAGTCTTCTCAAATTCTGATTCAGGATTATGTGTTATATATAAAATCATTGCAAAATTTCTTCTCTTAAATTTCTATTAAAGCTTAACCTTTGATAATACCTCAAGGAAAGTGTTGATCCATTCTTAATAGGCTTACCCATCTAAGGAATTAACTAAATGTCATCTGATGTGGAGTTGATCTTATTCATTTTCCTTGATCCTGGTAAAGGACTTGACAAACTTCTTAGATTTAGTTCCGCTATTGTGAGAAATGATCCAATTCATCACCAGGGTTTGGGTATGTGTGTTTGTTTTGAGGCATCTTTTAATTAATGGTCATGAGAAAGTTACAATTAATAGGTTTATTTAAGCAGTTGATGAGATTGGTTAAAAACCTGAAAAGCCTTTTGGATGAAACATACTTAAGCTTAAGTAAATAAATGAGAAGACAGACTACATCCGTGGTGCAGAACACTGCCTTAATAAACTTGCAGTGTGTAAAATGGTCAAGTTCAAACATAGGGTGTAACGAGATCATATCTGCAACAATATTTATATCCAAAAGTCATGTTCTAAGAGCTACATATTCAAATCATATTCAATATTTATATCCAAAAATCATATTCTAAAAGCTACAAAGAAATTGAAGTATGGCTGGAAAAAAACCAAAAGCAAAGAGCTTGAAAATCAGTTTAAGAAACTAACGTCATTTATCTAAGGAATAGAAGGTTCAGGGGAATACATGTTGTCATGTTAATATATTATAAAAATGTAACATCTTCTGGAAGATTGTCTTTTTCTTTATGGCACCAAGTAGGAGAACTAAGGTCACTGAAGTATCTCCAAGTACATATATATTAGTTCTTCATATAGAATAATTTTCTTACAATCACAAGTACAAGTGGGAATGAAATATCCACTTAGTACATTTAAATAAAGGCTGTTACACCACAAAGTTTGTGGTATTTAGAACAGAAATATCAGGTCCTTCTTCTCTAGATATTTTACTCTATGCTAGAATATTTCCCCCTTATCAAATTGATGTTTATTTAGCCAGATATTGTTAGATATTATAATGTAGAAGAAAGTAGTAAATCTCTATGAAAAAGACTCATTTTGAATTTTTAAATTTTATTAGTACATGTTTGCATTTCCTGCAGTTTACAATTGTCTTGGGGTGTAGTTGCATTTGTTGACCATTGTACTTCTTCCTCTAAGAAATATCTGTTCATTTGTCTTAGCCATTTTTTTACTGAGTCTTTAGTTTTAGCTAGTTTAATTTTTTTGCATTTTTATATAGACTGGATATTATTTTTCCCCACTCTGTATGTTGTCTTTGTACTCTAATAATTGACTCTTTGGCTGTACATAAGCTTTTTAGTCTGATTTAATTCATTTTTTTGATTCTTGTGCAATTGAGGATCTGTTTAGAAAATCCTTTCCTACAACTATGTCTTTAAAAGTGTTACCTGTTTTATCTTCCAGTAAGTTTTAATGTTGAGATCTATATCTATTTTTATTTTAATTTAGTGTAGAGTAAGAGATGAAGGTCCTGTTTCAATCATCTGTACACAAATAGTAGTCCCAGCATCACTTGTTGAATAGGCTGTCTTTTCTCCAACATATGCTTTTGAACCCTTTGTCAAAGATCAGGTAGCTGAATGTGTCCAGGGAAATTTATGCACCCTCAATTCTGTTGCATTGGTCCATGTACCTGTTTTTGTCCCAGTGCCATGCCGTTTTTATCACTATTGCTTTGTAGTATAGGATGAAGTCAAGTATTTTAAGCTTCCTGGTTTCCTCTTGTTGTCCAAAATTGTTTTTTTTTTTCTATTTTAGGTCTCTTCTGGTTCTACATGTATTTTAAAATTGTTTTCTCCAGTTCTGTAAAGTATACTTTTGGTATTTTGATAGGGGTTACATTGAATCAATTTTGGAAGCATGGCCATTTTGACAATACTGATTCTGCCTTTTCAAGAGCAGGGGATAGTTTACATTTTCTGATGTCCTCTTCAATTTTATTTTTTTAGAGTACTGTAATTTAATCTGTAGAGGTTTTTCACTTCCTTAGTTAGGTTAATTCCTAGGTGTTTCATTTTTCTTGAAGCTAGTGTGAGTGGTATTGTTTTCATAGATTCTTTCTTATCCCATTCCTTGTTGGTGTACAAGAATAATAATGATTTTTGTGTGTTGATCTTGTATTTTGTTCATTCCTGAAGTCTGTTATTAATTCTAAGAGTTTTTTGGTGGTGTTCTTTGGGTCTTCTATGTAGAGTATTATGCCATATGCTAATAATGATAATTTGAGTTACTCCTTACCTTTAGGTATTCCTTTTATTTCTTTTTTCTTGCCTAATTGGTCTGGCTAATGTTTTAAGTACTATGTTGAATAGAAGAGATGATAGCAGACTTTCTTGTCTTATTTCTGATTATAGATAGAATGTGTTTTAGTTTTTTTCTCTTTGATGCTATTAGTTTGGCATATGTAGTCTTTAACATATTCAGGCATGGTTCCTCTATACTTATTTTCTCCAGGATTTTTATCATGAAAAGGTGTTAGATTTTGATGAAAGCCTTTTAGAATCTATTAATATGATCATATGGTTTTTGATCTTGCTTCTGTGTATGTGATGTATTACTTTTAATGACATATGTTGAATTGTCCTTGTGTCTCTTGAATGAAACATTGATCATGATATATGATGAAATTTTGATAATGTGCTGCATTCTATTTGCTAATAGCTTACTGAAAATTTTTGCATCTAAATCCATTAATGAAACTGGTCTATAGTTTTCTTAATTATTTGGCTCTTTATCCAGTTTTGGGATCAGGGTGATACTGGCTTCCATTAATGAGTTCAGGAGCATTCCATCTCTTTCAATTTTCTTGAAGAATTTGAGGGGTATTGGTGCTATAACATCCTTAAGGGTTTTATAGGATTCAGCAATGAAGCCATCAGTGCCTGGGCATTTATTTTTAGGTTGGTCAATTATTTATTACTGTGTCAACTTCATTTCTTGTTATTGGGTTGCTAAGCATATTTATGTCTCCAATCAGTTTTGGTAGTTTGTATGTGTTAACGAATCTGTCTTTTTCTTTAAATTTGCTAGTTTGTTGGAATATAGTTTTTCAAAGTAGTTACTGCCTTCTGGATCTCCCCAGTGCCTGTTGTGGTTTCACCTGTTTAATTTCTAATTGCATTGATGTGAGTCTTTGCTCACTATCTCTTGGTCAGTCTGGCTAGGGGTTTATCAGTTGATTTATCCTTTCAAAGAACCAGTTCTTGATTTTTTTTTTACTTTTTCCCTTTAGTTTCAATTTATGATCTAATACCTATGTTATAATAATGAATTTATTATAATTCCAAACCTATTGCTTTTTTTTACTTAGTTATTTTTATCAAAAATATATGGCTTAGGTTATTTTGTAATTTTAAACACATTCAATTAAAGTCATAGTTCTTCTTTAAAAAATGTCTAATGCTCATACTTTTAATTTCTTCTCACTCCTAAAGCTGCCACATAAGTCAGGACCTTAAATGATTCAAATATAAACAAAATTAGCAGCCTCTTAACAAGAACCCTCATTGCTAATCTCCTTGTGGTCATAGTTTCTTTGATATTTCACCATACTGATTACACATACATCAAACATTGATTTTATCTTTTCTATTTTCACTATAGATGTTTCCCTTTGACACAGAATTGGTACAGATTCCCAATCATAAAAATTAAACTTCCCATAATTTACTTTTAGTTACATGTTGAATTTTGTCATGCTCCATTTGAACTCTAGCATACTATTAAGTGTCTTACCTTACATAAGGTATGCAGACTTCGTTATTTTTGTGTTCTGTGTGCATTATGTCTTTCAACATTTAACCCTGTCTCTAAATACATATTTCCTTCCCTTAATATCCTTGAATATGTCTAACTTACTTTCTCCATGCTCATTCCCTTACCTCTCTTGACTAAGTTTAGCATCCATTTCTTTCTTAGTTTTATGTTGAGCAATTTATATATCTATGATTAAATAAGCAGGTAACACTCAATTTTCAATGTCTATTAACCAACTCCTAGATACGTAATGTAATCCTGTTCATTTTTTAACAATGATATTGTTAAACTGTACATTGATTCTTACAATTCTACAATATTAATTTCTGCACTTGACCCTTAAAATAGGTGGCAATTCTTTATCAAATGCATAGGTAGTTAGAAAATCTATCTGAAGAGGCAGGTGATCAAGTATTCAAAAAGGAATTTAGGACAGAAACTTGCTTGCAAGTTGGATGAACTATGTAGCATCTTAAACAGTTTGTTACTCTTAGCTATGCTGAGAAATAGCTAATTTCATGCAAGAATTACCTCACACCTGATCCACAGATTTTCTGCTTATTCTTTATATACACTGATACAACAGCAGAACTGTTTCATGTTTTAAAACTAAGAAAGAACATGACAAGAGGAAACATTTGCAAGTTACTAAAGAGTTTTGCTTTTCTCTTTTTTTTTTTTTTGGCGGGGGAGGCAGACTTATTTGTAACTGGAAAAAAGACTGTCAAGAGATTTAGTAATAAAGAACTGAAGTGGCTATTTTCTCAAAGAGATTTTATAAATATTTTCTCATGTTCTTTATGAAACTGGTTAACTTTAGCTAGTGGGAGTTAACTCTCTCTCTCTCTCTTTCTCTCTCTCTCTCTCTCCCTTGTTTGACACAGAACTCAAACAATCCCCTTATTTACCCTTTTATGAACATTAACAAAAGTTGATGTTCACAGTTTTGATTGCCTTCTGTGAACTCTTCTTGTGACCTGAGCTAATACGATGGAAAATTGGAAAAACAGGCATGGAGGAGAAAAAAAGTAAAATGTCAATTGATTTCATCACTCCAGTCTCTTCTCAGAAGCTCCTTTTCAAAATGCTGCCTTTTATTCTCAAATTCATTGTTCTTCATGTTCAGATGTAATTTAGCTAGTAAGAAACTCTTTGATCTATTTTCATCCATATGAATACTCTCTCATTTGATGGAAAATATAAGTTTTACATATTTCTTGACCTCATCATTCCTTTTATCCTTGTCATTAGTCATGAAATTAAATTTTAAAACTATAACTGTTTCTTCATTAACAAAGATTTCTTTAACAAAGATTAAATGCTAACATGAAGACTTCTTGATCTTCCCTTTTAATAATGGAAATAGATGTTTCTTCAAACATTCCTGGCTAACAAGATAACCTTCTCTTCTAACTATCTTGAACCTTACCTTATCCAAAATACCAAATTTCGATCTCATTTAATCTTATATTTCCACAACATTTTCTCCACTGAAACACAAACCAGGTTTAGAGCTACTACACTTCCCCTGGCAGGGCCTGCTCAAGAAATTTACAAATCTTTTTGGAGTTGGATCACCCATATCCAATTCAATTGAGTCTTAGAACTCCTCCAGGCCCTCTGAGTCAGTCTTTCTCTTATCTTCTATCTTTTACTTCCACTCAAACATTCACCACTGTCCCTAAGTCCCTTTTGATTTGAGAGGACAATTTTGTCTATTATTTCAGCTGGCAGAGTTGTAAGCCATCAAGCATGATGACCCTTGGCTTCTTTCCACCTCTAGAAAAGTATTGAAATGTATACACGTACGTATGTGCATGTATGCACACATAGATTCATTATACTCATTTTGATTGTCAGATGTCTCATTTTGTTTCTGTTCTCATAGGATAAGATCCTTTTAATCGGTTTCAAATCATCTCACCTTTCAGCTTAAATTTCTTTACTTTCAAAATCTTGCCTTCCCCATCTCTAGTTGCCTGTGTTTATTTCTGTATAGGTATTGCCTTAATTCTTTTCTTTATGCTTATATAGATTTATAAAAAGACTAATCTCTATTTTTCATTTCCTCTATACTTTTTAATCACTCTTAAGTTGACATCTTCCCTCTAAAATCATAAACGATTTCTCAGTTTAATTCCTATGAGTTTTCTATGATTTTTTAAACAACTGACCCCTGTCTCACATTTGAAATTGTTACTTGCTGTGTGGCAATACCGTTCTTCCCTTAGTTTCCAGTACACCACATTTAACTTGTTTCTTTTGTGATTGTTTTGTCCTCTGTTGTCATATTCTTTTTCCTATGCTTGACTCTGGATATAGATCCTTAGGGTTTAACTCTTAGCTTAGTGTTTTTATCCTATATTATCTCTGTTTATAGCTTATTAAGTCTTAGGTACAACTTGTCAGTGTTGCCAAACATATGATAATGTATATCCAACCTCAAGTTAAGATATACACCTGTTCATTCCAAAGATGCTTAAATTCTTTATTTTCTGGACCAAATTCATTCTTCCTTTACTGGAGATAGATTGTCCTTTGATATTCTCTGTATCAGTTTCTGAGGCGCTCTTTTACCCTGGCATTAGATTACTGGCAGTGATCCCTGACTCCTCCATCTTTTGCATATCTCATATTTTAGTAATTATCAGTGACTACTGAATTAACTAATCAGTGGCTCTCAGTCTTAACTGCTAACAAGGGTCACCCAGGAAGCTTTAAAAATATGCTGGATCAATTAAAACAGAATCTCTGGGAGTAGAGCCTGGGAATTTTTAAGTTTAATGTGCAGAGACAAGTGGAAACCAGTTTTCTCAATATTTCTCAGACCTATCACTCATATTTTACCTGCACCACTGCTCCATTCAGGCCCTCCTCATCACATAATGCCTAGGTCTCAGTTGACATCTTGCCTTCCCTCCCACCCTTCTCCAACTCAGAAACCATCTGGCCATCCCAGTGAACATTCTTAAATATCGATGTCATAATGTCATGTCCCTTGACTCTTCTGTTCCTTTAAGCTCTCTTGGCTTAAAAATCCTTCAATGCTTTCCCAGGCCCTCCATCAAAACCAGGTTCTTTAATCAGATACATTAGGCTGAATTTTAAATTACTCATCACTTGACACTTTTTAAGACTTGCTTACTATTTTTTACTCCTACAAAATGAAGCTATTTTTTTATTCCCTCTGCGTATAAAGATCTTTTATTCTATGTCCTTGCTTATAAGCAATCCCCTGATTAATACTACCCTTAACTGGTAACCTTATTAATGTTACATGCATTGCCTCAGTGATTACTTTTTCCAAGTTGGGTGCACTGCCTTTCCTCAGTTCCTCATCATGACCCTGTCTATAGAAAGCGGGGGTTTTTACAGCCTGAGTAGGTAGTCTCTTTTTGCATCAGATTTCTCTTTAGGAACAATAGCTGGTACGTATTCATCTTCGTGTTTCTTGGTATGTACCATAATTGTTGACATGTATTAGACATTCCAGAAAAGGTTAATGAATAAGTGAGTGAATAAGCAGTTAGAAATCATAGATAAAAAAATAAAAATAGATGCATAATAGATTATGCCTCCTAAAACTGATAAGGCCTTTAAAATAGAAAAGGATAATTTTTGTATGTTGGAAACTGAAACTTCAAAACCAATAAGGAAAACTTTCTTTAGATTTGGGATATACTATATCCATGTGGATTGACATGGCTAGTTACTCGGAGGGAATTCGCTTTTTCTGGTTTATTGTTCATTTGTCATCTTTCTGTGTTTCACATGGCTTCTTGAGAAGAAAAGTGAATAAATAACTTGTCCCAGTCAATAGTAGTATAATTAGTACACAATTTTTCACATACAGTAATTACATTGCTTTATAAGTTAATCTCTTGTTAATTTGGTTTACTATTTATATATTTCAGGCTCTAATTACCTTGATTGAATTTGCCAGGTCCCAGACCTGCCAAACTGAGAGATGTGATCAACACCAAGACACTCCTCAGCCTTATGAATTATGAATTACATTTTGATGCAAAGTAAAAATAAAAATTTTATGTTAATTTGGCATAAGTAAAGATGCAAAGATTATTGATAAATTTTTCTGACAAATTATTTCAAATTCACATTCTTTACCCAAAATGTTGAGGTTAAAAATATTATTTGTTTTTCTGAAATATGGAAAAATCCACAGTGAAATATGAAGAATGCAATGTAGGTATAAAAAGCAATGGAAGCAGAATAAAGTGGAAGAAACAAAAATCTGAATTTTTAGTTGGTTATATGCTTCCCTAAACAAAAAGCACATTACTTTCCAGAATTTTTGCAGTTAAATTTGGCTATGATTCTGAATTCTGGCTTGAGCTGTTTAGTATAAGTATTTGTGGAATTATCTAAAGGGTATTTAAAGGAAACAGATTCTGCGGGAAGCATGATTTGTTCTTCGGGCTCTCTTCTTAGCTTTTAGCCTGAAAATTCATGGGTTATGGGGTGATTTGGAAGGCAGAAGTCAGGTACTGATATAGGGGAATGAAACTCCTGACCTACTTACCTCCGCGAGTTCGTGTTCTCTAAAATCGAAGAATGAATTTTAGGAACAATGGAGATTAAGAGTAGAATATATTTACTGAGAGAAAGAAAGCTTCTGTCTGAGAGAGACAGAAGGGGCCCCAAGCGGGTTGCCAAGGACTCTGTCTTTTCCAGGGACTTTTATAGAGTAAAACCATGGAGTGAGATAGGTTTAAGGTGGGGTAAACTGGGAACTCACAAGGTAGATGGGCATAAGGTGGGACAGAACTATAGTTAGCCAATAAGATTATTCAGGTATCATTGATTAAATTGGGGACAAATGGGGAAGCCAGTCAGGTAGAAAGCGGCATTCTTAGAGAGCAGTGACTCTTCCCTAGGGGGTTGGAATGGTGACTCCAGACTTCCTCAGGGTGATAGGGAACTATTTAGGATATCAGTCCTTAGGAGGTGGATGCATTTGTGTGATCTTTTGTCTTGAGGCCTGGCCCACAGCGGGAAGTGTCTGTCTCCCCCATAGTTAGTTGCAAGGTATCTGGGCTTCTGCACTGGCTCCTTTGAGGACCTAACCCTCTCTCATTGCCTATAATATTTCTAACTCACTTAGCTGCCTGCAACAGTACTACTGGGACAGTACAGAGAATGGGAATTTGAGTCTTAGAGAAAATTATAGAGCCACAGTATTTATCTGTAATTATCTTCAGATTTTTTCTCCGTGTGAGAGAAATAAGGTTGTATTCTGTTTGTCACTGTTACTTCTGCTGTCATTTGCCATGCATTCCAGTTAAACCCGAACTAAAACTTAAGAGTTCAGTTATGATGTCAGTCGAGCCAGTGGATCAACATTTGTCATTACAAATATAATAGATGTTGAACGAATGAAGGAAAATCTATTCCTTTTAGAGAAGAATGACTTGTTAAACTCTCATCATGAAGTCTTCTTACTGGACTTTATCTCTTCTGCCTCAGTTTCTCCCAGAAGATCTTTATTGCCCTTCATTGCACAGTAAGTCACACTAACAGCGGGGAGGGCTATGTTAGTTTATCAGATACAATACTTCTGGCTTCTAATTTGAGCTAAGCTGGTACTCCTGCTATTCCAAGTAGTCCTCCTACTTAACAGGGACTCTAGATGGCTTTGAAAAATAGCTAGTTGAGAATAAAGTCCTTTATTATATGGATACACATATATGTGTATATATAATACACACATAAGCAAGTATATCTCATACCAATACCTGTGTGTATAACAATATACAGTACATAAAACTTGTATCCATATGATGTGCTTTACACCACAGACAATGCCAGTTTCTCATTCTCACCTCTTTAAGTTACAAAACAATATAAAGGGAATGGCATGTGCATGAACCTGTATGAAAACTCTTTGGCTAGTGTTGTCACTATTACAGACACATGAATATGAATAACACACTTAGTTATGTTCTCTTAAGTTACTGCTATGAGCAGAAAACCTTCTCAGCATAATTCACTTTTTTGGAATTATTTTAAAGATGACCCAATACACTTTTCGTGTATGTGGTTTGCAGTTAGTAAATATAGCCACTATTTTCTTGAGTAAGGGAGATAAGGATCGGTGGGATAGGCCACTGCCTTTGTATATAAACACAGTGGGAACTGTTCCTTAATTACTGGTGAGGAAGTAACAACATGAAGTAAACTTACTACATTTTTGAACTACATTTTTGAACCTGGCTGGTTGCAAAGAGCACATTTTATATTTTTTCATCAAATGAAAACGTTAACCATCCAAATACAGGGCTGCAGAATAAAGCATGTTTATAGCAACTCAGGATGCTCCAAAGTAATAATCACATTACTAAAATGCTTATTTACTAGAAAGCAGAACCACGGAAAAACTAGAAGGCTAACCGGTTAGAACAAGATTAGGAATACTTGTGAAAAAATTATGCAACATATAACACTGAGAAGCACAAGGTGAAAAGTATATTCAACAGTCTCAACTGTAGTGGAAAACAAGGTCCGAACCACGGAATTCCAGGGAGATTGTTGATGTCATTTGTGGTAGTACTGAAATAAGAAAGAAGGGCGTTTGTTTAACGTATCATCTTGTTAAAAGGGTTGTGGCACAGTAGATTTTTCATTTTAAAACTAGCCAGTTGTGCACCTTTTTATAGATAAAAAGGGTGGAACCACAGAAAGATTAAAAAGACTGGAAGAGAATAGCAGCAGATGTGAAGTAGCTTTTAAAACAGACAGAAAGCTATGAATAGTAAAGATGACTCAGAAAAAACAGAATAGCTGAGTTTGCCTCAGTTATTTATGCAGAAACTTGTACCGAACAACAACAAAACAACAACAAAAAACTACATATATTAGTATTTGCCATTGTCTGGTACTTTTACTGCCCTGGCTTGCTTAGCAGAGACTATTTGGCCAGCGCTGTCAACTATTTGCCTTTTTCATTAACCCGATGTTTGATTTGGAATCTTTCTAGGACTAATAGTAAAAGGGAAACACTAAGAAATTTAGGAAGTTTTAGTTGGCTGGCAGGTTTTACCCTAGTCTACAGTAGGTGAGGTTTATACTTCATTTTCGAGGTTTGGGGACTGTTGCTGCTGTTTTCATAGGCAACAAGAAACTGTCTTGACCTGTCTGGCTGCTGTCCTGAGTTGAGGAGTTTGGCAGCCCTAGGGGGATGAATTTCTTAATTCTGGGACTAGCCCAGAATAGAGAAGCAACACCCTTCCAACCTACTCTGTTGCTATGAAACAAAAGACTAGGAAGGTGCGCGGAGCAGGAAGTCCCGCCTTTGAGCTCCAGTTGGCTCCGGCTCCAGCTCCCTGCACTCACGCCTACCTGCCCGCCCCTCATTGGTTAGCTCCCTACTGCCTTGCTACTCTTCTTCCATTTCCTTTCCCGTTTCCACTGTGGTTCCCACGCAGTCTAGGTCTGTTTCTCTCCGAGTCCCTCTGTATTTGGGACCTGAGACGCGTGGGCCTTCCTTTGGGGCCATTGTGTACTGTAGAGGACGTGGACCCGGTGGTAGCGCCAGGAGGACGGGCGCCTCTCGACCATTGGCGATGCCGACTGTCGAGCAGCGTCCGGGAGCGCCGGATTGGTCGGGTGGCGTGGGGCCCCGCCCTCGGCCCCGCCCCGCTCCCATCTCTGTGTATGTTACAGGGGTGGGGTGGCCAGCGAGTGGTCTCCTCCTCCAGCTCGTGCAGCAGCGGCCTCCCCGCGAGTCGGGCGGGAGGCGAGAGCGGGCGTGGATTTATCTTGACGGTAATTCTTGCGTTTCCACGTCTCGGTGGCCTCAGCTCTAGGCTGCTGTTTCTCCGAGAGTGTGCTAACACGGCGATTACACATTCCCCACCCGGGCTCCCCAGCACTCCAGGCTGCGTGCGCGTGGAGTGGGACCCGAGCTCACGCGTGGCCCCCGCAGCCTGGGGTCGCCGGGAGGCTGGGTGGGGAGGGGGCGCGGGAGAGGCCGTCGGCTCCTGGCCCGCGGCCCTGGGCAGCCCGGCGCAGCCGCGGAGGGAGGGGAGACAGCCCTGGCTTCCAGCTGCTCTGGCCGCCGCCGTCCACAGTTCGAAGTGAGGGATTTAAAGACCGGAACCGGGCTGGCCGGGGCCGGGAGGTGGAGGAGAAGGAGGGAGAGGAAGGCACGCGGGCTGTGATTGCTGACTCCGGGAGGCGCCGAGCCCGAGGCGCGCGGGGCTGGGGCGCTGGGGAAGCCTGGGGTCCGCTGTGCTCGCGTCCGTCAGTCCGTCCGCCCTCCCTCCCTCCCTCACCAGCCGAGGTCCCAGACGGGCAGAGACGCTCTGAAGCAGAGCCTTGGGTTTCCTGCATGCCCCTAGGCTGAGACGAGAAGCGAGAAGCCGAAAAAAAGTGAACTCAGCTTTCGGTGTCCGCTGTTGTCAGTGTCTCAGCCTCTTCTCCAAAATGAGCTGTTTGTTTGTGGGTTGACTTAGCTCTTAGGAGTTAACTACTCACCGCGCTGGTTTAAAGAATGCTGTGTTGTGTGTCCCTGCTTGGTGGTTTTTGCGGGGGAAATCCAAGTCCTACGCCTTTGTTGACCACAGACGTGTCCCTTATGCTTGTGGGGAGCGCGTTACGTTCGTATAGTAACTCGCGAAATCTACCGGGGTGGAAGGGAGGATCCCGAGCGAGGCTCCCCAGTGTATTCTAGGGGTTACAGTTAGATTAGGAGGAAAGCGGGAGAACACTGTGTGCTTATCTAGTGGAGGAAACCTATTGCAGTTGGTTTTTGTTGTGATGAGTTGGCTCCTAAGTTAAGCTTTTTCTGTTGGAAACATGAGAGGGGTGAATCTTTAACTCTTAGGATTGTAAACCCAAATCTACGAACGCTGCTCCTAACCTAGTGTTGTGTAGGTTGGAGAATGTAACTTCGCACAATTATTGAAAAGTTCAATCTGGGACTCTTGGTTTTGTGGTGGGTACAAGTTAACTTGTTCTGTTTTTTGTTGGATAGATGTTTTCATAGCCAACTGAATTTTCTTTTGTATTTAATTTACTTTTTGAAGCTGTAAAAGTCCAGATGGCAAATTCTATGAATGGCAGAAATCCTGGTGGTCGAGGAGGAAACCCCAGAAAAGGTCGAATTTTGGGTATTATTGATGCTATTCAGGATGCGGTTGGTCCTCCCAAACAAGCTGCAGCTGATCGCAAAACTGTGGAGAAAACTTGGAAACTCATGGACAAAGTGGTGAGTTTTGATTGCACTTGTGCGTAGCCCTATTCTCTCTGGCTATGGTTCCTCCAGGTTTATTTATATATATTCCTAATTCATAATTATTGTTATGGTTATCTTTTGTATTACTATTTTTCTTCCACTCTGTGCTTTGAAAAGTTGAATTCGGAGCAAAGACATGTTTTCTTTTTTTAAACCTTTTATCATGCTCTTAAGGTTCAGAGTTCCTCTATATGACTCAGATATGCAAAGTTTTTACCACTGGCTGGTTTTTGTGGGTGTATGGCCATTGTATGGTTTAGAAGTGTTTGTTCAGTCTTATGTGAGGTTGTGTTGCTGTTAGATAAAAACAGAGGGTACAAAAAATATGAGAAGGCTCTGACAGAGCCCTTCTAATAGTCACATGTGTAATGCTGTATTTGTTGTGGAGAGCATCAAATTAGTCCTCAAGTGAGGAAACAGTATTTGAGAGTTTCCATTTTCATCTGCGAGAATTCATGTTCACTAAGAAACTTTTGTTGTTAATGGTGTAGGTAGAGTTCCTTTTATCTACTATTCCATTTTGAAACAGGAAACCTTGTCAATTGCGCATTGTTTATTGTGAAAGGAAAATGTATGTTGGGGGTGTTGGAGCTGAGAGTATCAGAAACTTCTGTGGTTTTTACTACATATGAAACTGTATGTTTCTTCACATGGAGAAATCAAATTGGATATCTGTTCTCAGAGAAGTCCAGGTAAAAAGGGCAACCCAAAATCCTTAGAGTGGATCTGCTGTAAAACTTGCTGTCAGTACTAAATAGGATTATGGCATAAATATGATTAACATGTAGCTTGTTGCTTTGCCACAACAAATAGTTTTTGCTTTTGAAGGAGTAGCCCTGTCTTGTATTTATTGTTTAACCCTTATGACTTTTTTTCATAGATACTTGAGGCTCATTATAAATTTAATCAAGGTAGGACTTCTGCTATCTTTATAACTGCAGAAATGGAAGCTTCAGAAATACTCCACTGAAGCAAAGCTTTTGTAAATAGAGGGGAAGGGGGGTGAAGAGAAGAGAGGGGAATGGGGAAAAAAAAGAAGCAAAATACTCCATTGTAGGAATGTGCCAAAGCCTATGGGATATCATGCAGTGGCGTTCAGCTTTGCTTTGGTTTGTTACTGTGTGCAGATGTAGGCTACAAAGCAACAAAAACAAAAACACCCTGTCCATGGTATTAGCGATACAGGAAGGTGGCAAGATTTACTTTATTTTCATTTATGTTTACAGAAAGTACAGATAAGATAGATGAGCGATGGGCCTGTTGCTCTGTAGACACTGATGTTAAATGCAAAACCAGAGTGTTTCTGCCAGATACATATCCTTACTTTTGGGATTGAGTGTGACCTATTTAAGCTTCTGCCAGTTTATTCAAATTGTTATGTTAAAGTGCTCCAGACAGAATGATGTCATAGTGTCAGAACATTGTAACTGCTTTGGGTCAGGTTTTGATTTTAGTGTTGGATACTTAAGAATGAGTATGCTGTTGGAAAAATGCATATATTTGGCAGACAGTACAAGCTCTACTTGTTTTGCTAAGGTGTGTGTATCTGGAGGTCATTCTCCTTGCCTATCATTACTTGAGGATGAGAGAACGAATTGAAGGTTTGCTCTAATTTATCTGTTACATAAGTGGGCAACACCAGATGGATTAGATTTTACAGGGAAGCTTTTACTCTATTCACACCCATTCTTGGAGTGGTCAAACTTTGTATTTGTGGTTGAGGGTTAGAACATCAAATAAAAACAAGATTAATATAAAAAATGATAAGCTATAGTTACTGTGAAGTCATTATTGAAACAGTAAAAATGATGTGCCTAATTTTGGTCTATAACTGGTCTTTAGTATAAGTTTTATCCTCTTAATCATTTCAGCATGAGTTCTGGTAAAATGGATGATCATTTGGTAGGTGTCATTATTTTATTAACTCTTTCCGTGGGTGTAGGTTTACTTCTACAGTTGCAGAGCCTGACTCACAAGGAAATCTATTACCCAAAGTCTCTACTTAGTGGGCTGTGGGTTTGAGTGTTGGCAAAGGTACATTGCATGTGTTTCTCTCTTTTTATCTTCATTATGTGTCAGAGATGAAAGTGGTCAATACATCTGTGGGGTTTGTGGAAAAAGATGACATAAATCATTATAAAAGAGTTCAGTATGTTTATTTTTCTACCACATGGAAATAAAGACCTTCATGGTACTAATTGGAGATATACTTTTTTGAAGTGTGCAGTTCAGAAGCACGTGTGTTTATCTTTCTGATTTGTCTGTGGTGAAGGAGATAGTTCATAATATCAACATTGTTTGGATGATTACATCAGGAACTTTATTATTAGTCCCACAGTTAATCCTTTGCCACATTACCTAACTATATATTTTTAAATAAATGCAGTAGCTTGAATTTAACCTGTGAATAATGAAAAACAGCAATTTTCAGGTCTAATTGGTTGTTAGGGAAATGGCAAGGTTGAGTGTGTAGTTAACATTTTTCTTTTTATGAAGCCTCTGAGAGCAGATCTTGAGCCATAACTACAATGTAATTTATTTTATAAGGGACAATAAAACAGTTTTAGACTGTAAAAGAAATTTCTAGTAAGTGTGTAGTGTCACCATTCCTTGCCATGCAGAATTTAAAATGATGAACTGAGATCGCTGTTGGAACGAATTGTTCTGTTTTCAGGGGCGGACTTTCTCTCCAAGGTCACTGAGAGTAAGAGAGTAATTGCTCAGTTGTGTTCCTTGTACAATGTAGACTGTTTTGTAGCAACGTTAGTACCACAGAGTTAGCCTGTGCATGAGCTGAGCAAGGGACAGGAGCATGACCCACAGCATCCCGTCAGCGGACGCCTCTGTCAGAAAGTGATAGAACTGCTATTCGCAAATATACTTCTAGATTCAAATATACCTAACGTGAAATGTGAAGTTTGTTCCACAGTTAATACAGAAACAGGTTTTTTTGGTGTGTTTGGGGGGTGTTTTTTGGTACCAGGAATTGTTTAGTACCAGCACCTTGAACTTGTTGGGCAGGCACTGTGCTGCAGAGCTATATCCCCGGACCCAGTTTCTTAAACACTTAGTAGACATGTATTGACAATCTACTATGCTCCCACTCAGAGCCAGTTTTAGGATACAAAGCTGGCATAGACATGGTTTTGCCCTTGACTTGTAGAGGAGCTCAGCACATAAAGGGAGACTTGATAGGTGCTATGGAAAGGGCTGTAACACAGATTCAAAGCAAAGTACAGTGGGAGTGGAGGAGAGAGCAGTGATGGCCACTGTTCAGTTTTCTGTCTTAGGTCTGTTGGGCATTGCCTTTTAGGGACAGCATTATTATCCTCTTGTTGGAAATGCCGAGGTGAGGGTAAGGAAATGATTGGTAATCACTATGGTTGAAGTCATAATTTATTAATATGAGGTTTCTGAGTGTGGTTTTCACAAGAGTCTTAGTCAGGTGATAGAAGATAGAAAAAAAATTTTCCATCTGTTAGATGCTAAATGTGCTGAATGTGTGTATTTCTCGGGAAATTAGAAAATAATTAATTCATGCTAAAGAGCAAAGCAAGTTGAGTACTTCCCTACATTCTTGTCTTGCTGTCCTTGTCATTTATATGAAATTACATTACTGTGAGTTTTAAAAGCGTTTAAAAAATGATGATGCCAAATAGCCTTTTCCTGCCTTTTACCATTAGTACATTTATCAAGCTTGAAGTATAATTCATTTTCTATAATTTCACTGTGATCAGAATGTATTTTAGAGTGTGTCATTCAAAGTTGCTTAAATTACATTAAAAGTGAATTTTAAGTTGAATTCTCAGACCCCTGAAAAATAGTCCCTATGGGATAAAACGTGGGTTTTGAATGCCAATTATTTGTGTGTTGGTTGGTTTTTTTGAGCGTTTTACATTCTTAGGTCTTTGGAACAGGGAATAACATTAACTGAGTTTTTACTCTTTATTTTCTTTTCCTCATTGAAGTTATTGTGCCTGAGCAGGATAATACTGTAGCATATAAAGTGTGTGCACAATTTTGTTTATTACTGAAATAAATTTTTAATTTACCCTGAGACAAGTGATCCCAAAGTCTACCACTTGTAGCTTAGAAAAAGCTTTATTTAAATGATTTAAAAGAATCTTTTTAAGAGTTACTTTGGTTTATCTGTGATTAAAAAATTATGTATACAATGAAGACTTCAATTAGTAATCTTTTAACTCTTACATTTTTTATTGTTTATATTTTGAGCATTTCTTTTTTTCAAAAGTTGATTTATATACTGTCTTTTGACCCCCTTACTCATTTGTCAGATCCCAAATATGGAAAGACAGGCACTTTTAAATAAATATGCCACAGAACTGAGTATAATATTGTATTAATAAAGTGCTGTTCCGTAGTGCATGGTAGAGGTGAATGTTGCTTTGTTAGAATTGGTGCAGAATAAACCACAGAGATGGTTCTATTAAGATGTTCCTAAAGGATAGTTTGGATTGCAGTGGAGGGCATATTACCCTGAAGAAATTTTGGAAAATTTGTGAGAGAGAAGGTAAATGAGAGGATTAGAGTTTCAGAATGCTTTGTTCAAGAACTCGAACCTAATTTATTTAATAGAATGGCAACTACTGACAGAAGAAAGGAGAAGAAAAATCAAGGTTATCCCTTGGTATAGTACTTGTTTGTTAAGAGAAAAAAATGAAAGCAGGCATAATGATCAAGAAGAATTACAGCAACCTGAGCAGGAGATAATGCAGTTGGCTTAGAAAATTGACAGTAGGTATAGAAAATGTTGGCTCACAGGTGGAAGGCATTTTGGAGGTAAAAACCTGCAGGTCCTGTGAGCCTTCACCATTAGAGAACGAAAGAGAAGGTGAAGTGAAAGTGACTCTTGAGGTTTTCAGCCTAGTTGGCTTTGAAGGCAGTGATGCCCTTAATGAGATACGAGCAGAGGAAGGAAAAGAGGAAGCTTGGGGGTTGATGTATAAGTTTGTTTGGGGCCATGCTGATTCTGATCTCCTAGGGTGAAATACATTTTGAAGTCAGAAAATTGAGCGTGCAGTTGCAGAGAGAAATTTCTGACCCAGCAGAAGAAAGCCAAAAGTTAGAAAGTCAAAATTTTTTCGGACTATGGGGGTATAATTAGATGGTAATAGAAGAAAGAGAATAGAAATAGAAGAAAGAGAATAGAAAGGAAAGAGGAAGAAAAAGAATTGGAATGTATTGAATTCCTAGGTGGAACTTTTTTAAGAAGAGGAAATTCAAGTTCTAACAACCAAAGTACAAGTAGAGAAAACCATGCAAGACCAACATCTAGGAACTCATTCCATTTTATGATTAGGGGTCATTGTTGAACCTTACAGAATTGCCACAGCTGTGATGAGGCTAGATTAAAACACGTATGTGGATTATTTAAAAATTGTTCTAGAATTGTAACACTGGATAAAAAGGAGCAAAATTCTGATAGCTTGAGAATTTACAGGGGACTGAAATTAACTTTGAGGTTGTATGTGTTTTTGTTTGTGCCTGTGTGCATGCATGATAAGACAGTTTCAGGACTGATGAGAGGGGCTGTTAGCTAGAGAATGATTTAAGATGTAAAAGAAGACTTACCTGAAGAACTGGCATTCAGGATTACAAGGTGGGCAGGAAAAGTTAGGAACAAGTAGATATATATGACTTCCACTTAGAAGTCATATAGACAGGGAATCTATGAGGAAGATTGGAGAGAAATTATAAATTTTATGTTACTTCATCAAGGAGTAATTTAAGATGAAATTTATAATACCTAAACAATGTTTTAAAATTATTTTATAGAATAAACAATGTATATTTCAACAAGTCTTACAGCAATTAAGTCAGTAAATAAGTAACAAATTAAAAATGGGAATCTGTTCTCATCTTTTATTTTAAGGTCATCTTAAATATTTTTTGAGACTTTAATTATGCCTTTACTGCTGTTTTTATCTACTATGCTTTGGCATATTTGAAATTAGTTTTTAAAACATGTATTTGTAGAGTGCTAAAATGGTTCCTAGTAGTGATATCCATCTAAATTTTACAGTTTTTCAACATGTTAATATTTAAGTATTTGTTAAGCTCACTCAGATGGTCTTTAATACCAATTTAAAGAGTAATGTTTAGCTTTGAAAGGATTGGGTATTTTCCTCAGTCTTTTGCCTTTGGAGGATCTTTCCATGTCAGCTGATAGGATGGCTGGCTTGGAGTTAGACTTGTTTTTTACTCAAAACATTCCAGACTTGAAAAAGAGTTTCAGGTGTCTTGAAGAATTTTATCTTACAAGACCTTGTAAAAGTCATGATTCCCCCAGCAAAGAGGCCAGTAACCCATTACCTCATTCTTACACCTTTGTAAATAGGTCTGTAGGAATTTTGCCTTTTTCTGATGGAATGTAAAATATGGAGGAAGTAAGTACCAGTAACATACCCTGGAGAGGCTGGTGAGGGGTGTGTGGGGAAGGAGAGCTTCTTTATTGTTGGTAGGACTGTCAACTGTTACAACCACTATGGAAATCAATATGGAGATTCCACAAAAAACTAAAACTCAATCTTTGACCCAGCTATTCCCTTTTGGGTGTTTTTCCCAGTGAGGCAAGGACATCAACAATGATTCATGCATATTCATGTTAGTACTATTTGTAATAGAGAAATCTTTGAAACATTCTATATGTCAATCAACAGATGAATAAATAAAACAACACAATTATTTATATATAATGCAGTACTACTGTGCCATAAAAGTAAGATAAACTTGAGTCACTTGTAGGCATTTGAATGTACCTTGAGATCTTAAAAGTTAAGTGAAGTAAATCAGACTATACCATACTATATACAATACCATACATATTACATGGTTTCTCTTTTATGAGAAAATTTATACAATGTAAAAAAAAAAGAATAGGAACAAAAAAGAAAAAAATTGTAGTAATCCAAATAGCCAATGTATCTAAAAATGTACCTTGATTTGGTGTAGTTATCTTAAGTGTTTTATATATATATATACATATATATATATGTATATATATATATATATATATATTAGCCTTTTAACCTATTAATTTGTATGTGTGATAATGAACTTTTTAAGAATTTATAAGTAAATCTGATGCTGACCAGAAAGGGTGGGGGAAGGGAAGGAAGGACTTGAGACGTGCTACGTACCTGTACCAATCCCTCACGATAAATGTGTCCTGTACTGCAAATGTATACTAATAAAAGTGACTGGTGACTAGGGTACTAGGTTCTGGCATTGCACAGAGTACTTTGGGATTCATTTCCTAAGTATAATACCTTACAAACTTCCCAAAAGAAGAATTCTACCCAGGGTTGTAAAGTTAGTAATTGGCAGGGACAGGTACTGTTTGTTATTTCTGTTTGTGTATTGCTTGAGTTCAATGTCTGTCTGTATTTCTAGTGTGAAGAGAGTTAAGCACACTGCTCCATGGAATATGAATCTTTCTCTTTGCATAGAAAGTAAATTTTTTTTTTTAAATGGGGGGTCAAACTCATGACCTTGCACTTGCCAGGCAGGCACTTGTGCTGCTGAAAGTAAACTTTCAGCCCGAAACCCTGGCCCTGAAAATAAACTTTTAAAAAGGATATTTACCACTTATATTTGATATTATCAAATTCTTCTCCAAAGTTTGTTCTCTTTAAGGAGGTTTATTCAATGATGACATGGGTATTCTGTTTGTGTATTTCTTAATGAAAAGTCCTTGTTTTGTTCCTCTCCTTTCCATCTCTTTTCCTCAGTCACATGAGGAATGCAGTGAGAAAGGTAAACCAAGAGGAGAAGAGACATGTACTCCACCTTTAAGACAGTTGCCTTTTCATTTGGAAGAAACATAATGAATAGTTGAGTACCTCGCTGATACTTTAATTATAACTATTTGATTTGCTAGTGCTTCTTCTTATGTCAAGCTTCAGCGAGAATCATAAAGGAATTGATATTTTCTCCAAATCCTACCATAACTAATAATTGAACTCATGTTCATTATATGACATTAGCAACTTGTACGTACTAACTTTGTTTGGCTTAGTTCATACTCTATAACACGTTGCATTATTTTATACTTTCCTATATGTTTTGGACGTTGTGTATTTTTATATACTTAGTGAGTTGCTGAATTAAAATGGAGAGAACCCAAAGCATGCCTAGGTGCTTTTTATTATGACATACTCTGTGTGTGCGTGTGGTGCTGGGGATATTAAACACACGACCTTGTACATGATAGGCAAATTCTATACCACTCAGTCACATCTCTACTTCCTTATAATTAAGATACATGTTTATGTAATTGGAGCAAGAAATCTCTGATAACATTTATGGCAGGAGGAGAAGGCTTCTCATATTGTCTTTTAAAGAAATGAGCTATTCTGGGGCTGAGGATTTAGCTTAGAGTGGCGTACCTACCTAAATCTCCAGTCCCAAAATATGAGACCCTGGATTTGCTCCCCAGCACTACAAAGAAATGAAAAAAAAAAAAAAAGCTAAATAAAATATAACATAATAAAATAAAGATTTTGGGCTGGGGCTGTAGCTCAGTGGCACAGTGCCTGCCTGGCAAGTGCAAGGCCATGAGTTTGATTCCTGGTACCAAAAAGAAAAAAAAAAATTCATTTTGAGAGTGTGTAACTTAATATAACTGAATGGTTCATGAAATGAAGTGTATTGGAATGAAAATCTGTTCTTTAAGTTGAAATTTCCATTTTCTATTTTAAAATTTCTTTCTTATTAGGAACTGGTTCAAACCTTTTTTGCAAGGAATATGTTAATCGATGTAATACTCCTTTATTATCTTTCCACCAGAAATTTTAACTAAGGCACAGCCAGAAGTCTCTGTAAATGCAAGATTATTCCAAGAACTGTTAATGACTTTGAAAATTCTTATAATAATAGTAAATCCTGTTTTTCTGTCTGTACCTTTGCTTCGATATGGTGGAAGGTATGTGTGTGTGTGTACCTGTGAGGTTAGTGCATGAATACATAGTTACAAATTTATTGAAATACATATGTAATATATGTATTGAAATACATATGTAATCTAAGAATATATACATTCTTATGTATTTGAAACAGTGCAGAGTTTGTATACAGAGAATACCTTAAATTTTTTAAAATATGTAAGTGATACAATGAGAAGTGACTTGTGTATTGATGGGGAGTGAGTGCCTGATTCTGAGTCCAAACATCGAGGTTCTAAGCGGTAACTTTACTTGCTTGAATTTGTTTTTAACACTATCTTGTCATGTCAGAATGAAGAAGCTACCCTTCATGACTTCCAACATCTGCTTTAGGACTTCAAAATCCTTGGAGTCAATGACTCTAATGGAATGTTCAGTCTAGTTCTGGTGCAGTTTTGCCTACTAGTTTAAAAAAAAGAAAAAGTCGAGTTACATGTTAGTGCTCTAAAAAGTTCGTCGTTCTATAACATGACTGCATATTGATTTCTTTCGCGAGCTCTTCTGTGTGGGGACCAGTTTTCATTTTAGGGAGCAGCTAGACGTTTCTAGCAGTGGTCTAAATCCTTGGAAGCTGAACTTCAATCCTGTGGTTAGCTTGATTTTTCTCTTTAATATACTGTTTCTGGAAAAACATCTTTTATTTCCCTGGATTTTCTAGTTCCTTGGACATAGCAGATACTCCATAAATATTTGTTGGATGGAATTGAATTTGACCTGCTTGAAATCATAGTCCTGGTGTAAGGTTATTCACTTTCAGCAGAAGCTGTTCTGAATCACAGGACTTACTTGTAATCCAGTGGATGAACTGTGCAGTAGCAGTAGTTCAGTGTTGTGCTTTGCGCTGGAAGTGTGTAGCCTAGAGAGCCTTGATGAACCGACTCCCGCTTATTTAGGTTTCCTGTACCACTTACCCACACCCTTGCTGTGGGCTTACTGCTTGGCCTAGTACATTTTTGTTTGTAATTTTAGATATGTTTTTATTGATGCTCTTGTAAATATGAGTAAAATGCTTTCTTTTCCCCTACGTCACTTTGTAATCTCCTCCCTCACAGCCCTAAATTTCCCTGTAATACTTTCTTAAGCCACCAGGCTTTCCTACTGGGCAGTTCTTGAGGCCAGGTCTGTGATTTATGCTTTTCTGTAATCCTGTTGACTGAAACAATGCCTCACATATAAACTTTTGTGGAGTTAAGAAATGGCTCCTGAAATTTATGTACATTTGCAATTGGAATAAAATTAAAATAGAAATGAGTTTAGAAGGGATCATTAATTATATGCCAAATTCTAATTAAATTGAGATACAGTTAGGAATAGTAGCCTGAGATTTAGAAGATGTAGGCTTTGTGTGTTGGATAAATGATTTTTTAATACTCTCTTAATTTTTGAAGTTCTTAGTTTCCTTATCTAAAATGAATGGATTGGGTAGGCTCTTTGCTATGATCCCTTAGAGCAAGAATTACATCACTCTTAAGTTAATTATAGAGAACTAGGCTTCTTCTGTGAGACTTTGTAAGGTGGGAAGTGTATTCTAGTCATCTGTAATTTCTGGCACTAAGCTTAGAGTAGTTACTCAAGCAGTTTTACCCAATAAAGTAATATATTTCTACCTGGAATTATAATTTTAAATATAGCAAATGAGAAAAAGCTCAGGTAGAGAATAGTAAATAAAATATGTATAAAACTTAAAACCATATCTGTCAAAGAATAGTTATTTGCAATATGTTAAAAAAAACTTTACAGAGACTTTTTATTAATTAGTTTAAAAAATTCACTAGAAGAAATGCATTCAACATTGCCTTGTCCCTTAACTACAAGTTAATAATTTATCAGCCTGTACCATGTTGTACAAGTACATGTTGCTGAAATTAAACTGTGCTGTAGGAAATTGGTGGCAGTGTTCATGAAATTCATATGTACTCATGAGAGTATCTTCTTGTTTGAAGAATTGTGAAACCATATTCTATTTCAAGAGGGATTTTTGAAATCAGTGATATTTGGAACTTCATGAGTCTGTAGGGCAGAGTGAGCATCTCTGATCATATCCATGTATCACAAAAATAAAGCCGAAGACTTATCAGTCCTTTTTAATTACATTTTATAAATATTTTATATAATTAAATGAGAAACCATCCTCTCTTTCCAAAGAGATCAAAATAATCTTACATTTAAACCAAACCTACACCTTTGAGTTATCAATTTGAATATTTACAGTGTTCAAATATGAAAATAGAGGAAATAATGCAGTTGAACTGTTCGTGCAAAATTGTGAGTGTGTGTGTTTTCCCCACAGTACATCAGCTTAGCTTCTACATGTTTATTAGTGTTCTGTGTGCTAAGAAGATATAATACTTAACGTAAAGTTGGTTATGCTTAATGTGAGCATTGGTTCTCTTAAAGTCTGATACTTGGTAATTTCAGCCAGACACGCCTTTACACACACAAAGGTACAGTGATGTCTTGAAGAAAGTGAGTGTGACTTCATTTTTTCATTTGTGGTTTGTATAATTTACCATACTTTTGTTCTTGAAATTATTACAGTTCCACTGTTTTCTGTTTGTCCCAGGGACTTTTACAATTATCCAGGGGAAGATCCGTGTTTTATGAGACTACAAAAAAGTACAAGTACAAATACAAAATATGGTATGAAAGTGAATTTTCTTAAGAATGAGAAAAATTTATTACAAATTAAAAATCTTAAAAAGCTAATAAATTCCACTGAAATAATCTACATTAGTTTTGGAGTCTATATATTTTAGTTTTGATTGTTTTCCATTACCCACATATATTGCAAGTCTTCAGTACTATGTGATACCTTCATACTGCTAGCTTTGAGTTGGTTCTTTTCATTCAGCACTGTGGGCTTTTGAAGTATTCCTCAAGATGTTCTTTTTGTATTTTTTTTTTTAATTGGTACCGGGGATCGAACTCACAACCGTGTGCTTGCAAGGCAGATGCTTATGCTGCTGGGCTAAATCCCCAGCTCCTCTTTTTGTATTTTAATTTAAAAAAATTTTTATTTTATATATTTAAGATACATGTCATATTTGTGTGTGTGTGTGTGTGTGTGTGTGTGTGTGTATATATATATTTATATGCATATATAAAACTATCAACAGGGAAATGATTATATTCAAACAAAGTAATATTTCTGTTACCTTTTGTTTTGAGGTAAGAGCACCTAAAATCTATTTTCCTAGCAACTTTTCAGTGTGCAACATAATATTATTACTTGTAGTCCTCATGCTATATGTTAGATACTTAGACCTGCTTATTCTAAGTATAATTTTGTGCTCCTATCCCTAATTCTCCCTATTTCCTCTCCCTCCCTGCCCCTGGTATTTTGATCTATGTTTCTACTTGCATGACTTACAAACTTTAGATTCTATGAATGAGATCATTTAGTGTTTCTTTCTTGCCTTGCTTGTTTCAGTCTGTTCACAGTGATTTAAGTATTTATAGAAGTGACTGCCTGCCTTGCATGTTACTTTCTCTAAAGGCAATACCAGGATTTTATCTCTTGAGTAAGGCATGTTGGTGCAGGCCTGTAATCCCAGCACTTAGGAGGCTGAGGCAGGAGGATTACTGTGAGTTTGAGGCTGGTCTGAGCTAGAGAAATCCTGTCTTAAAAACAAAAACCAAAACAAAAACAAAAAGTACCTCTAACAAAACTTCCCATCAATCAGATGTGAGAAATGACCTTGGCCACTGCAGTCCCATCCAGCAGTTTTGAGGTTAAGTATCATAAAGGGAAGTCGTACTGGAAAACGGCAGAAACTTCAATCTGTTGGATTTAGAATATTTTGCTCTTAAAACTTGTACAAAATATATATGATGTAGGCATTTAAAGAAGGCCATTTATGTGATGATCCAGAAACTTACTTCTATCTTCTTCTCTGCTTTCATTTGTGGATTTAGCCTGTTGTAAAGATGTACACTATTAATGCTATATATGCACTTGTGCAATTCTTGAAGATTTCATTAAAGAAAAAAGTTTAATTGGAGAGTTCTTGGTGCCTTTGTAACAGGGTTAAAAGGAGCTGGGCTTCTGTGTTTACGGCTGAGCAACCCAATGTCTAGAAGTGACTTCAGCACCTAGCTGAATTGCTGTCCATTTCTGTTGGCATAAGGTGTTTTCAGTACTGCACACAGCCCTGAATGTCCCAGTGGTCAGATACCACCTGATGGATAGTTATGTACTGTGTGTTTATAAGCCTGCTAGACACCATTGATCTACTTAATAGCTCAGTTGTTAAAATTACACCTCTTTGTTCTAAGTCTCCTGGGGGTGCAGAAACAACATGCTAAAATGTTAATTAGAATCTAGGAGACAGCTTTAAATGTGAGTTCAGTGTTGTAAAATAATGTCCAATTGTGAGACTTTCTACATTTCCTCATTTTTGTTCAAAAAAGACCATGGTATACTGTGCTGCCATGGTATGTGACCACGGTATACAGTGGTTAGCGCATGTGAGTTCTGTGAGGCTCTGCACAGTGAAATATACAAGAGACCGTGAACACTTTTGGGACTGAAGATAAGTATGCAGGGTAGAAAAGCCTGCATACGGAGAGAAGAAAATAGAGTTGATTATGCTAAGACAAATATGAATATTTGCAGCTCTTTGTAATCTGGAGTTACAACTTATGGTCATAATTTCTATTACAGAAAATGCAATGAGCGTAATTTCCATTCATGTCTCACTTTGCTGTGAACGGAAATAGTCTGGTTCATGTAAAAATACTTTATTTTTGCCTTTGTTTTTAGGTAAGGCTGTGTCAAAATCCCAAACTCCAGTTGAAAAATAGCCCACCATATATACTTGATATTTTACCTGATACTTATCAGCACTTGCGACTTATACTGAGTAAATATGATGACAACCAGAAGCTTGCCCAACTGAGCGAGAATGAATATTTTAAAATCTACATTGATAGTCTAATGAAAAAGTCAAAACGAGCAATAAGACTTTTCAAAGAAGGCAAGGAGAGGATGTATGAAGAACAATCACAAGACAGGTAAGAATATTTGAGATTTTTTTAAAATTAAGGTAATTTATGTTGCATTTTGCCTCATAGTTAACACAAATGTCACCATGTATTTTCTTTCAAGAAAACGTCTTTTGCTTTATTTACTTTTCACATTAAATTTTACATAAATTTATGATGATGGCTAGTTTATCAGACAATGTTCTTAATTTTCTAATGGACTTTCATTTTAAGTTCATGGAAAAATCGTTCAGAACGTAGAGTTCACTGTATCGAATCATGCTTACAAGCAGTTTCTCCAGTTCGCATCTTGCATTACTGTGGTATATTTGTTAAGAGTTGCTGAGCCAAAATCGGTACCTTATTATCAACTGAGGTCTAGAGGTTGAGTTAGGGTTCACGGTTTTTTCTCTTATGGTTCTGTGGTTCAGAAATGTGTAATGTCGTTTATCTATCATGACAGCATCAGGCAAAACAGTTTATTGTCGATAAAAGTGCCATGTGCTCTACCAGTTCATTGTCTCTCATCAGTGCCTCTTACCTCCTGCAGCCCAGCAGCTGTTGATCTTAGGCTGCCTTTGTCGTTTGCGTTCTCCAGATATCATGGTGGGATTCACACAGTTTGTAACTTACTCAGTCTGGCTTCTTTTACTTAATACATGTTTAAGTGTGTTTTCATTGTTTGATAGCTCATTTGTTTATGTCATTGAATAATAACTCCATGTTATGAGTGATTTTCACTCATATGTTGAAGAGCATGTTAGTTACTTCTTTTTTTTAAAATTTTATTTAAAGAGAAAAAACAAAAAACAAAAAAAACCAAACAAAACATAAAAATGGTAGCAATAATACAGAATTCCAAAGGCAAAAAAAAAAAAAAAAACAGCCACAATAACAACAACAAAACAAAAACAAAAACACTAAGAAATCGCCACTTGATAGGTTACATACTGTCATCATTGGAAATAGTTGTTCAAGTCACAAAATTAAAGCACACAAAGTAGACATTCAAACAGTGAGACTATTACAGTTCTGCTCAGCAATCTAACAGAAACAGTAATGTGGTCATCTTCTTACACACTTAAACATACATTCAGTTATATCCTTTAGAGCACTTTCTTTTCCCCTCTTTTATTTATTTATTTATATATATATATATTTAATTTTATTTTAAGGAGGTTAAAATTAAACACAACAAAGCAGAACAGAATGGGACTTAAGAAAGCATAAATTTCAAAGCTATACAACCTGGGATTTTCACTATCTGTCATATTGTCTCTTGTTTTCTTCCAGATGGTTGTCCATATCTTTGCATATGGGGAGCTCATACTAAATACCATAGCCAAGTTTTTCATAAGATGTGTAGTTAACTGGCTCCCACTTGCTAAGGGGGGTGGGGATATGGGACAGAATGACATGAGATGTCTGATTCTCAGCCTGCCCACCAGCAGGATCACAGCTGCCCCCCAGCGAGGGGAGGAGTTCCTTGTCCTCCCGGCACCCAGAGTCAACTGCATGGTGCAGGTCCCAACGCACCAGGGTCTCTCTCCTTCAGGCCGCCAAAAGTCTGCCACACTCACAGCTGCCCCCCAGAGAGGGGAGGAGCTCCTCGTTCTCCCGCCACCCTGAGTCAACCACACGGTGCAGGTCCCGAGACGCCAGGGTCTCTCCCCTGCAGGCCCCGCAAAGTCTGCCATACTCACCTGCTATTTCTTTCTGATGAATTGACCATTACATTTCCAAAGTTCTGAAATGGCCATCAGACCACAGAAAGAATTCTCTTTAGGCTCCTGTTTGAAACCAGCAGCTACAGCAATCTGCTGGCCTTGCTTCAGGGCCATGCATGTTAGTTATTTCTGATTCCTTTGGCAATAAAGTGCTGTAAATATTTGTATGCAGGATTTTGTATCCACTTAAGCTTTCAACTCATTTAGGTGAATGGAAAATTTAGTTATCTAAGTATATAGATTCTAAAGTTGTCTGTAAATACTGTCCAAACAAATATCTAGAAAAGATAAAACTATTAAATTGAAACATAGAAAACACTGTTGCTAAAGGTTAAATACCATAAATGTTTTACATATTTAAAATTTGTTTCTAAATTAGTGATGAACTCTAACCTATAAAAATCTAATCTCCTGTATAACTGTGGGCTCATCACTGAATATTCTTAGATCACAGTTTATATACATCTTGAGACTGGTGAATTTTCCTGTTACCTTTCAGTTTGAAAACTCTTAAGACCATCTCCAAAACCACTAGCCAGAATTTGAATTGCCACTTTTTAGAGTATGGTAAAGAAATATCATAATGGTTGTTTATTCTTACAGGCTTTTTGGGATGGCCAAAGTTATGGAAACCCAGGTGTTTATATAAAAGCTTTCTTTTCTTTGTAGTCTTATCATTAATCTAGTAGGACAAGTTTTTTTAGTGTGTGTCTGTAACACTTACTCAAATTTAGTATCTTTGGGGTTCTTGATGACTCAGTCAAACAATCCATTAAATTTTACTTTGTAAGGTATTGGTACCTTGTAGATTGAGGAATTTGAGTGCTCACAGAGTTTTAGTTGGATATAGTAAGAACTGGTAAACTTGCACCCAACTTTTATATTTTCCATAGAAATACACCATTTTCTAACTCATGTGTTTTATAATTACTATTGACTTACAGTTTTTTAGTCTTGCTTTTTTATGAAGCATTTCAAGGAGACTTCTCTGGATGTTGATTGGGTATATGTTTTCAATAGACAATGATAGATCATATAACATTGGCTGATCATGAGATGGCATCTCTGTAAATTATTTGTATTCATGTCTGTGTCTTAAATGTTCATGTGAATTTTGTTCATTCTTTCCTAAATTCAAACATAAGACAGAATTTGTTAGTTAATTGAATTTTACTATTATAAATTTTTCGATGGTGTTCTGTGGCCAACATTTTTAATGCAAAGCTTACGTTAGGTAATTGTGTTAGTTCTTTTCTTGTTGCTGAGACAAAATAACCAACACCGGCAAGTTATGGGAAAAAAGGTTTATTTATCTCATCATTTGTAGAGGTTTCAGTACATAATCAGGTGGCTCTCCAGGGCAGGGTGGCTTGGCAGACAGGCATTGCAGAAGAGAAACAATTCATGGCAGGCAGAAAACAGTTAATGCAAGCAAGCAATCAAGCCAATGACCATAGCCCTTTTTGTCTCTTATGTTTTATGTAGGCTACTTAGGGGTAGGTGGCACTCACACCCTTAATCCTAGCACCCTTGATCCTAGCACCCTTGATCCTAGCATTGTACCACAGATCAGTCACACACTCTTGACCCAGCCACCTCTGAAAAAGCCCCATCTAAGACCACATTAGGCTTTGAGGGGTATCTAAACACAAACCATAACAGTCATTGTCTAATCATAATTCATAATGGTGGACTATTCTTGGTATAAGGACATAGACTTATAGTTTGTTGCAATATAGTTGTGTTTTTTGACCTCTGAGTTCCCTTAGGATTCTAAATGCAAACTGATGATAAAATGTGCTGTTACACATGGAGCTCTTGTGCATTTTGCAGTGTAGAACTTAACAAACTTAGAATGTTCTCATGGCACTTAGGCAGCAGAGTATACTGTTGAGTGGAATGACTCTGCTAAACATGTAAGACATGTGTTATTGGTAATGTTATAAATTCTCTGAGTACTTTTCATGTTGCAGATAACTCAGAGTTACTAGTATCATTAAGCTAAAACTGAAGGATAGTAATAGTAGAAATAGTAATTGAGAGTTCATTGACCAAACCAGCATTGCGTCAAGTGATGTTGCACTTCACTAGGAAAGTTTTGCTGGTTGAATAGATGAATCAAGATGTTTAATATTACTGCATCTGTATTGTACCAATATTAAACTTCTTTCTGCATTTATTTTACAATTAAGTGTAAATGGAAAAAAGTTCAAGTATTCTGAAACTGGCTCTGTTTTCACTAAAGCGATTCACCATAAAATTAATTTATATTAAATATAATAAATAGAAAAATAAAGTTTACAAAGTAAATGGCACTCATTATAAATATTTCCTAGTTACTCAGGTCTTGTGGAAAATATAAAACAGAAATGATAGTTAGATAAATGTGAAATAGACAATAGATAAATGCTGAACTGGACATTTAAGGCACAGTGGAAATCTCTGGTCTTGTGCACGGCAGAGTGATGATTTCCTGTAGCGGAAACACATCCCCAAGGCCGCGTACCACCTTTGACTGTTAACAATAAACCTCCTTCTCTTGCATCAGTTTTTCCATATGGTTCTTATCTGTTTGTTTGTTTATTTTTCGTGTAAACAGTTGAACTT
The DNA here is from genome assembly GCA_004027295.1 of Dolichotis patagonum. NCBI lineage: Eukaryota > Metazoa > Chordata > Mammalia > Rodentia > Caviidae > Dolichotis > Dolichotis patagonum. The sequence goes on from PVJX010002337.1 coordinate 69,131, forward strand.
TACATTGAATTTGTGCTTCTTTAGCAGAGAGTTTAAAGCATTCTGAGCTGGTATTTCTGAAAACAGTGATTCATTGATTTCTGGCACACACAAAGTTTGCATGTATGGAAGGGTTAATGAGTTAGTGAGTATGTAGAAAAGTCTGTCATTTGATGTACAAGGAGAAACTTTATATCATTGCTTTTTGGCAATGAAAGTCAAAATTGGTATGAAGATAGTTGTCCGTGATATTTGAGGTGCCTTTCGTCTGTCATTTGACTGGCAGTTTCATCAGTTAGCCATTATGTATTCCTTCATCAGAAAATTATATATCTGTCAGGTCCTCAGTAAGGTCTGGTGGTAGACTCCTGGGGGTAATGGTCATAGGTTCAGAGTGGCTTCAGCAAACAGGACTGTAACTGCCCATCCCCCACAACTCCCAACAGTTGGTTTTACCACTGAAACAAAACCAAAAGTCAGCTGAGGTGCAAAAAACATACCTCTGCATTTAACATGCTATCTATGAAGAAAATGAAGGTTATGTTGTCCTATTAGTATCATTTTAAAACCCTTAGTTCATTTTTTATTACATCAGTGTTGCAGAAGACAAATTAACTCCTAAACAAAATGGGCTGTATGTGCGTGGGGCTGCATGTTTCACACAGTGGTCTTCATACTGAAGAAGATTTAAGAGAAAATTGTGCCATTATAGAAAACAGTCCTTAGACCAGCCTTTATTTGAAATTCAAAACAAAACAAAACAAAACAAAACAAAGCAAAGCAAAACATTTGGCAAAGTGTTGTTTTCCTGTGACCTGGCTGAACAAAGAAAAACTTACAAAGTGCTATTTAATAATGTCCTTTTCCCTTTAAAGAATGATACATCATTGGCTTGCTGTTCATACCTGTGTTGTAATTTATAAGATGTGAAGCAGAAATGTTTTGGAACTAATATATTGGGATACATAGTTTTTATTAGACAAAGGAATAAGGGGAAGGGAAAGGGCTGTAAGGGCAGATAATTGGGGAATAGATATGATAAAAAATATGTTTTGCACATTGAAACCCTTCTTCCCTCAAAAAAATGTTGAACTAGGAAGGAGGGTTGGCAAGAATCATAATGTGCAGGAATGATTGAAGTATGTTACGTGCATGTATGAATCTGCCAAAATGAAACTCATTAATCTATTATAACCAGTATAAACTAATAAAGTTGTTAAAAAGATAAACTCACAGATTTATACAACTATTTAAAAATATGAGATGCTCAAATACAAGTAATTATGTGTATATGTATACATTCATTTTTATCAAAATAAAACAAAAGAGCAGAGCACCTCCCCCCCAAAAAAAAGAAAAGGAAAAAACCCAGCAGCTATGAAAAGCACAAAACCACAAACAAACGTGCTTGCTTTCTTCATGTCACTGTGTGGACATTGTTGCTTTGCACAGAGAATAATGTGGTATTAATTAAAATGATTAAATCTTGGTAAACACAAATGTGTTGATTGCGTGGTAATCAAAGTAGTTTGAAATTCCTCATGGGTTTTCAATTCTTCATATGCAGAGGTTGTCCTGTATGTAAGACTTGGACTTTAAAAGATAGTTTCAATAATTACTAGCCATCATAGAATAATGGCCTTGCTTATCATGCCACCTTCAACATCACATTTTCTCATGCTCAGTTTAGCATGTTGTGAGAAAAAGTGCTGCTTAACTCAGTGTAAGAATTTGGACTCCAGAAACGTCCTGGTCCATTTCTTCTCCCATTATTCTTTGTAACTTTTGTTGATTTCCTGATTCCAGTTTACACTTTGCAGTTTTGAAGTTACTTTCTGGCTGTTCACATTATTTTCTTCTGAAACATTTCAACATGCTAAAATGAAGATACTATGCTTTCAGATTTAATGTTGCTGTTGGTACATCAGTGTATTTAATGCTTTTTCAAATCTAGTTGTAGTTTCTAGTACAAATACTGTCTTTATTGTCATACTTATTATTTGCAACTAAATATTAAGGAGATTTTGCATGCCTTCTATTTTATGAAATATCTATTACCTAATGATACTCAAAAGAAAATGGTTTATATTCCTTTAAATAATTTTGCAACTTGAAAATTCCTCAAAACCTAGGACTATGGGTTCCATTTGACTCAGCTATTCCCTTTCTTGGTGTCTTCCCAAAAGAATTAAAAGCATCATACTATTGTGAAATATGCATGCCTATGTTTACTAATAGCTAAAAACAGTCCAAATGCCTGTCAACTAATGAAAGAATACAGATTTTTTTAATACAATGGAGTACTAAGCCATAAGGAAAATAAACTTGAGACATTTCTAGGTAAATGGGTGCACTTTGAGACTATACTCTTAACTGAAATAAATTGGATCACATGTTTAAATACCACATTGTTTCTCTGCTATGGAGAAACCAAAAGTGTAAATAAAGACCAAAATGTGTAATAGATACGGTGAAATAGGAAGAAAATGTTCAAGTGGGAAGGGGGACTAGGATGAGAAGGCGAAAGGAAGGAAGAGAAAAGAAAGAAATGAGGAAAGACGAAAAAACTTCTTTTGTAACTAAGGAGGTAAAGCAGAGTTGGAGGAAGGTTTCGGGAATGGAAAAAAAAAAACCTAATCTGGTCTATGTTCTCTGTTTTCCTGTTTGCTAGTATTCAAAATTACTATTTTGTATTTCATGAGGACATGGAACAAATTTCAGTTAGTATGATTTCTCAATAAGTCAAATTAGGCTGTAACTTTTTTTGAACACAAGTATATTACTATATTTAGATGCTATTTGAAATGTTTTATATTTTTATTGTAGGATTTTTCTTTTAAGTGAAGAGTAGAGGAATCAAAACATTAAGTTTTGATATTTTAAAGTAATAATATGCAACTTAAGATTCAGAAGTCAGGTAGTAGGATTCAGCCTTCTTATGTAGCAGTGTATCTGTATGGCAGGCACTAAATTTTTTTCTTTTTTTTTTTTCTTCTTCAGCAAACTTGGACATAGTTTTGCAATTGGTTTACCATAAATGAATAAAAAGTCCATTTAATCTTGATGTGAATATTTCCATGCGTATTTTCAACCATCGAGAGATCTGAATAGACTTTTCTAAAATTTGGAAATGAGAGGGTTCATTTCTTAAGCACAGCATGAAAGCAGAGGCCACAGGAAAGTTATTTAGACAAATGTTTTCACAATTAAACAAAGGGCGCCTTTTAGAGGGAGCAGGTGAAGGCCTACAGACTCTGCCGTTTAAGAGCTTTATGGCCTTGTGTGTTTGGCTTACTGCTCCCCTACTGCTTTGTTAACTAGATAGAAAGTCATTTTTCTTGTTTAAGTGAAGAATGAAAGGGTTTTGTTTAGGTCAGTTGTTTTCTTTGGGATATATTTTTTTCAAAATGCAAAAGAACAAAATTAGGTGTTATTTAAAATGAACTCCACTGGTTTTTAAAACATGAATATAATGGTTTCATGTACTCTATTAGTTGTTTATTTTTTTTTTTTACTTATCCCCCCACAAAAGATTCAGCCCCTAACTTCCAGTTTCTTAGTTATTAATTTTATTAGCATTTGTTTTAATTTCTTCCAAGTAATACATCATGCAAACACAGTATTTATATTTTGAAACTAGCCAAATTTTATACAGATTAGAGTTTATTAAATGTTTACAAATTCCCAAGATAACCATTACGTGATAAGGCAGTATAAGCAAACTCAGAAGACTCAAGTGAACTTGGCTTTATGGATGAAAACCTTTTATGGTTTTCAGTCTTAAAGCAGCTTATTAAAATTGATGTTTTCCTTTCAGTAAATATCTGTTGACATTCAAATTTGATAATTAAAATCCAGAAGCACTTAGGGAAGAATGCTTGTTTTTAGTTGCATAATAACAATTCTTCCACAAAGAAGGTTGATGAATGACATCTTTCAAGTGGCAGATTTGTTAGAGAAAGCTCCTTTGGCAGTTTCTTATAAAAGTAAATTAAAGTTTGTTTAAAAACAACTAGCTGCAGGAATAATCCTATAGCCTGTGATAGCTAGTCAGAGAAGAGTTGTTTTTTAGTTATTTCATAAAGAAGTTGAGTTTCCAAGAATACACGCAGATTAGTCTTCAGTGTTAATTGGATAGGGTGTAAAATAGCACTTCTCTCTGAAAATTTTGAAGTAGAGTATTTCTGAGGTATTTAGTTTTTTAATTTTTTTATATTAATCTTTTTCTCCTTAAACTCATTGAGCGTGCATCTTAGTTTGAGTGACATTTGTACATCACGGGTTATATATATGCTATTTATAGCACAGTGCACGTATGAGGTCCTTACAAAAAGTACCCTTTATAGATGAAAATGATAGACATTGAAGCCTCTCCTGTTTAGTAGAACCATTGAAGAACTGATTAAAAGATAATTTAGAAGTATTATTGAAACATATTTAAATACCTGGTCATGTGATGGTAATAAACCACTTTCACAAAGTTATCACAAATGCATAACTGTTTGCTCAGACCATTATAGCAAATCATTAGCAACTGGATGTCTTATTAAACACAGGAAGTTTATTAGAGTTCTGGAAAATTGGAGTTCTGAAGTCAAGGTTTTATCAGGTCCATAGTCTAAACCCCCAAGGGGAGGAGGTAATACTTCCATTTTTCTTTTAGCTTCTGGTGGTCCCAGGCATTCCTTGGCTAACACACAGCAATAGGACTCTGGTTTCTTCTGCCTGTGTTTCCACGTGGTATCTTTGACTCTAGATGTGTCTGGCCAAACTGTCCTCAATAAGGACATCAATTATAACTCTTACCTTAACGTCGTCATATCTACAGAGACACTATTTCCAAATACGGTGATATTGACAGGTAGCAGACAATATTGAAGTATTGAAATCAGAACTTTTAAAATCTCTTTGGAAGACGCAGTTCAACTCATAATAATAACCAAATATGACATTATCAGATTTATACTGAGAGAAAGAAGGTTGAATCTCTTTGGAGTACACATCATTAAAATGTGAAAAATTTTGCTTGGTTCAGTATAACGCCAAACAAAATTACTTAAAGGATTTTTGGAAAAGTTTGTGAGCTCAAATTTTTAGTTTCTTTTTTGGGGCTTTGAGTTTATACTAGAATGAATGGTGGACTTACTAATTTCTATGTATAGATTGAAAGAATAGGGACTTCAATAAATTTCACATATTAATAAATATTTTGTTATAGCACTAATTTTAATGCATGAAATGCCATCTTTTTTTAGGTATTTTTAATGGTATGCATAGCATATTTAATTATTATTTATAATATGGGTAGCCTTTATTATACATGGACTAAGAATTCCTGTTTTGCTCTTTTATTTTGTGACAAGCTCTGGAGGATTAATTAAAATAGTTAATCATGAGTTACATCATCATCATTAAATCTGTTTACAGACCTTTCTCTTTTGCAAATAAAGTGGACTTATTTTTCATCTTGGTGGCATAGAGAAAACTACAAAACACATTCATACTGTCTTTACTATTAAAATACAAATATTATAATAAACATGATTTCAAGTAAAACTTTAGGGATTCAGTTTAAGCATTTTAGTTTAAATACGAGTAAATTATTATTTGTAAAAGTGGCCTATCAAATGGGTTAAACCAGACAGAGGTCAACAAACTATACAGACTCAGATAATAAATATTTTAGACTTTGCCAGATGGTCTCTGGCAACCTGTCAACTATGTCTTTGTTGTAAGAAGGAAACATAGTGTGTAAACTAATTGGCCTGGCTGTGTTCTGATAAACCTTTATTTTCAAAAACATGTGCCAGGCTAAATTTGGCCTGTGTACTGTAGTTTGCTAATCCTTGATTTATGATGCTAATTTGGACAGTACAATGTTAAAGATTTATTTATTTTTTTAATCAACACGGACTGAATATGAAAGTTGCATCGAGACTGTGTTGGTTAATTGTATAATGGCCAACTGACAGTGATTTGTGTAAATAGAGATACACGCTTTTCAACACACTGCCAGAGAACCGAGGTTTTTCTGGAAACCCCTTTCTAGTATGCTGGGATTTTCCCTTCTTCTGATTTCTTGATAGCTGTAGGATTCCTGCCGCAGTTTCCTGTTTTTTGAAGTTGTTTGATGGAGGAAGGGGGGAGTGCGCAGCATGCCTGTCTGTCCTTTTTTCATTTGGGTCACAAAGCTGTCCCAGAGCCTGTCTGCCCACTTGTGGGCTCTAGTAGATCTCTGCGGCATGCACCTTTAGTTACAAAGGTGGCTGGTATGTGGCACATTGTAAATATCCGCCTCCGTAATAAAAAGGAAGGTAAGTGGGAGAAAGGAATAAGAAGAGGTGCTTAGTCAGTCCACACAGAAAAGTTTTACTTCACCATATCTTATGGATAACTTAGCTTTCAGACTTATTTCTTTAAAATATATATTGTCAAGAATTGTGAAGAATCTGAAGTTTATTTGCCATACCTTCATAGATACAACCAGAAGATAGGAAAATCTTTTGATTAGAGAAAACAGGTTTAGTTACACAAACAGCTTCAGACAGAGTGTCATCATTTTGTCCTGACCCTGAGTCCGCAGGACCGTAGGAAGGTCAGATGAGAACTGCATGTGCAGTGATGTACCTTATAGAAGAACCTTACCTGGGATCGAACTCAAAACCATGCGCTTGCAAGACAAGCGCTTATGCCGCTGCGCTAAATCCCCAGTCCCTGGGAATCTCAGTCTTTATAAAGGGCATTAGATCTACCTGACTGTTATCCTGGAGGAAGGTTTCGTATTTATTGTACTGGACACCTTTCTCTTTGTTCTAGAAGGGAAACTATTTGAATCATCTTAGTCTGTTTGCTGTACAAATTTTCTGAAAGAATAGTACTAAACAAAAGTAGTCAAATCAGTCTCAGAAGGCAGAAATGTAGAAGATTGTTCCCTGAATGTGTATATTAATTTCTTTCTTAAAAGTCATAGTTGTGTTTTAAATTCTAACCACAGATATTATGCACATTATTTTATATTGTTGGTGAGACCTGTTATGGCTTGTATTTAGAGGTCCTCCCAAACCTCTTGCCGTCATAGGTGGAGCTTTTCAGAGATGGCTGGATCTTGTGTGATGCTGAGATTAAGGGTGTGATCCTAAAATTGACTCATGGTGTGATGCAAGGATTAAGGGTGCCCCACTTTAGGTGGGAGTGCTACTGACCCTAAGGGCATATAGTCTGCATAGACTATAAGGGACAGAAAGAGGGCTGCTGTTGCTGTTTTTGCTTGCTGCTTCCTTGCTGCTTTGCTGCCTTCTGCCCCCTGTGGGCTGTTTCTACTCTGTGATGCCCATCTGCCGTGCCACCCTGCCTTGGAGCCTACTGACTGTGAACTAAAACCTCTACAGACTGTGAGCTAAATAAATCTTTCCTTCTTTAACTTTGGGTGTTGGGGATTTGGTCTCAGCAACAAGAAAAAATAACTAACACAGACCAGAATCTTGGGTCTGCTGTTTATAATAATTTGCTTATGTATGTAACATATCTAATGTTTATTAGAGTCACATGTATATGAAGTAATGTGATGTTCAGATGAACCCAGTACCTTATACTAGGCAAGTACACTGGCACTGAACTACTTGCCTGACCAGTGGAAACTTTTTAATGTACAGTTTTTCTATTCTTATTTTCTTGGGGCAGGGGAGAAACAACTTTAATCATTTAATAAGTAAAGATACTGAAGGTACAAAGGTACTAAGACTAGTTCATTTCAAATTTACCCTATAAAAGAGAAGACAATGCTTTTTTTTCTCCCAGAATATATTTTTTTTAAACTTCAGATACCATCTACTTACGTTTAGATCCAAATATTTGGTTTTAATAGGTAAGGAAGATTAGAATATGAGATACAAGAATTTTATTATTTATCTCAGTTATGAATGTCTACATCTCACAGATGAGTGTCAAGTACTCCCAATTCCATTTTCTGTCTGGAAAAGCAACACTGATTAGAAGTTTAGTGCCTTGATAGGGAGGGTATATGTGTGTTCACAGGGGATGCATGTTTAAATGGTATCTAATTTGCCATTTGGCTTCGTGTGAGCCTGCAGCTGTTAGCATGCTAAGGCTATTTAGCATTGTAGTGCCTTTTTCAACTTTTAGAAGAACTCATTTGAACACTTAGCACATTTTATGGCTGTGAAAATAGCTATTTTTCTCATCGTCCTCACACCAGTATTAATACTGTGGGTCAACTAGTCAGTGTTCAGCTTCTTTTTTGCTTTTAAATGACAGTCTGTAATCATTAGTTAGATCCAGACGGAAGGACTTTAAAGCTGTGTTTCTTAAACATACCTGTTGTGAATATCTATGTGTGAATATAGGTATGTGAAATGTTGCTTTTGACTTTTCAGACTTTTGTTTTGTCTAGATAAGTAAAAATCCCCCCCGCCCCCCGGAATTGGAAAGGTTAACTAAATATTGTCTAAAATATATTAATAAAAATAAAATTTTAGATCATTTTATAGATGCTGGAAACATTTCTGTTTTTATTCTAAACTTTTTCTGTGGGAAAAATTTGATTTTCTGTGATTGTAGTGACATGTGGAGCTTTTAGGTTTATTCTTACTCCAGAAACATTAGGAATCTTAGACTAAAGATTTCTATACTGGTCAGCCTGGTCTCATTCATTGGATTGAAATAGATTTTCACCGATTCAAGTCCTAACAGCAAATGCTTATTACAAAATGTAGTTTTTACCCAGTGTAATTTTCTTTTTCTTATAAATATGTTTGAAAGTATGCTTTTATAAAGCAGTAAAGTCTTGAAGTTGGTAATCTTTCACAATGCTTTTCTCCACTGTACCATTCCTGGGGCAGTGATGGCCTGCAGGCCAGCTCTGCCCTGTGTTGCTCCCTGTATATACACTTGCCGTGGCACACAGCCGTACTTACTTGTTCATGTATTTTATGTCTGTGGTTACGTTGGCCAAGGCGAAGTAGTTACCACAGATACTCTTTGCCTACCCACCTGAAAATATTCAGTGTCTGGGGCTTTATTGCAAAGTTTGTCAACTCCATACAGTATTGATAAGGTCTTGTATAGCAGTCTTAGAAAGTTGACATTTTACAGCTTCGCTATTGTATTCTCTTTGCTTTTTCTTTTTTCCCTTCATTTCTATGAATGAGGCTTTCTGAATTACTACCCGCTGTGGTCTTTTAATGGCAAAAAGTGTTACACTGTAGGTAGTCAAGGATGGATAACTAAAGTACCGATAGACCAGCATATCCTATTTGGTGTCGCTAGTCTGATGTGTAAAATGGTTTTAAATTACAATTAATTTAGACTTTTTATTTTTTCCTCAACACAAGCTGTACCACCGGTGTCAGGCAGACATTGACCATACAGGCTGTCTTGTATGTTCCGCGAATAAGACATACTCTAGTCATCTGACACAGTGATTAAGTACAGATCTCTGAACTTTTGTATGTTAACTACTGAGTTCCTCAGTTGTGATCTGGCCATCTGCCTTTTTTAAAGAGTGCGCTAGCAATTTGTGGTACTCTGCCTGCTCTTAGACTCGCCTTACTCAAGGGAGTGTTTTATGTACGCAGTTACTGAAGACCATTGAGATGCCACAGGTAGGAACAGAGTCCAGGGTGCATCCAGAATCTTTTCACTTCGTTATGCTTTCTGTATTACCACTGCAGTACTCCTGCCATTTTCTCTCTCTTTGATTTCCTGTTTATTCAGATCCTTTTTCCTGTTACTGATAGAGCTAAAGCTCAGACCTTACTCCCACACACACCAGTGTTCAGCATTTTCTGACCACTGTAGCACTTATCAAGGCCTTTTGTGTGGCAGTTAACTGTATATTGTCAAATATTGTTATCTTGGTTAAGTGGTGATAAGACATGCCATTTCAGCTGTCTTGTATATTTTTTAAAAGGGAAAATGCCTCTGGTGTATCTCTTACAATATTTAAAACAGTGCTTCATACCTGGCAAACATTTAAAAATAATGATGATTATATCAAAAACCAGAGTACTGTAGGATTATTTGAAAATCCTGATGTATTCCCAGATTAAGAACACCTAGAGCAGGGAGAGAGAGAGAAGGGGTGGGGGACTTAACATGGGAATTGTTTGATGAACAGGCTAAAGGCTGACTTCTTGAATTTGTGTCACCACCCTCTGCAGATTTCCCAAGTACCAGTGCTTGTTTTTAAGGAAAAAATTGTGTGTAAGTATAGCAATACCATTATTTATTACAGAGTAATTATATTTTAAAGCAACTATATATACAAATGTCTTTAGTGTAATAATATTCTTAAAGTTAATGAAATTTATGATTTGGAATCAATTCTTTAACAATGTGTTCTTGTAGATACCTTTAATACTTGTAAGATAAATCCTTAAAAAAGTACATGCATCATTGTGTCTGCATCTTTAGCTATACAAAATAGTGGGCATATTTCATGGTTTTCTTACTGACTTACTAGTTTTATGTGTGAATGCCAATAACTATTTTCACTTCCTCTTATTTTTAACATTTCTTCAAAGTCTGTTTTTGTTTCTGTGCTGCATTGTATTCATAACTCTGAATACATAAGACTTTTCAGCAGCTGGGGAATCCTCCAAAAATCTTTAGTTTCGACATGAGTAGTCCAGTTTTGTACATTTGGTCTATATTATTGACAGCAGTACTTCATCCTCTTTATAACTTGAGGTTGCAGCAGGATGGTTCTGTTTTTCACAGTTCTTGAGGGAGTGCACAAATACACATGCACAAATAATGAAAAAAACTTTGTCCTGGAAATTGTTTATTGATGGAGTTCCTTAATACAGAGAAGGATTTTCAAGCTTGAAAATTGCATTTCACCTTTCAGCCAAGTTTCTTTTGTGCTTACTCTTATCTATCTTTCTTTTGGACAGTTGGCTCTAGCCTTTTGCCTGGCCTCCTGCCGCCACCCTTTCTTTGTGCTGTGTGAGTATAGCAACTCAGATACATGTGGGACATTTAACCCACAGAGGGGACTTTTAAAGAAAAAGATGGTTGTTTTCTTACATCCGCCACACAGACGTACAAACAGATTTGAAAGGAAAACAGAGCATGTGTGTTCTCTCCCTGTTATTGTTGCGCCCCCTCACATAGCTGTTAGGGTTTGTCAGCAGTTTGTTTTGACTCACTATACCAAGGTGGGGGTGGAACTGTGTGTTTTTGTAAGTTAACTAGTGTAGGATGTCAGTTATCTCAACTTTACCATTTTCTTTGGCCGCAGTTCTTCCATGTAAAGAAACAGCCACATGTGCCCTATTTCTCAGGCCAGGTTTTGGTACTGAAACTTGCCCATAAAATCTTTCCAAATAAATTTCTCTTTCATAATGATGGAGATCAAAACTCAGCCTCTTTCTTGTTTCATATTGACTCTTATGACGTATGTGTTGTGTTCATGGTATTTCCCCAGAGTAAGTTGAGGACCAACTTGAGTTGTCCTTTTGAATTTATTTTGTTTTTGTTTGTTTGTTTGTTTATTTTGACACAAGTTCTTAGTCACTGAGTTGTCCAGGCTGGGCTTCAATTTGTGATCCTCCGCTGATAATTTTTCTTTAATAAAAATTCATTTTATTTATCATAGAGAGATTGAGTATAGTGCTAATCCTCATTTCATTTCATTTCATTTCGTTTCATGGGAGGTAGTTTTTGAAACAGATAGCCAAGCTAAATTATTTTGACCTGGTATGAGCAAGTTTTTGGTAATTTTATTGGAGAGATGGAATAAATGGAATCCTGGACTTGATTGAGAAGGTCTTTTGATTTCAGAAACTGTTAGTGAAAGGAAGGTATTCTAGACAGATCTGTGTTAACCTTTTTACTCTTTCCTGAGAGAAATACCATCTTTGGGTATTATGTAACATGGCGTCCTCCCATGTCTTTGTCAGAACACTAAGCTTAGGAAAGAAAGCATTATAAATGAGACTTAAACAGCAAACAACGTTTACCTCTAATCACTCAAGGTTCCTTTTACATTTACAGGTCATTGTAGTTGTCTGGTGTCCCAGGTAACTTTCTTGTATGTTAACTGTTACTTCTGCTGTATATGTGGTATCACTCTAGCGGCAGGTTGAATTCTTTTCTGTATGCTTTTATTTAAACTTTTCATTTATATGGGCTTTAACTACCTGGAGAAGTTAAGTAGAATTCTTTTAGTGTTTTTAGTGTTTGACATTTGAAGACCCACAGACAGAAGTAAGCAAGGTTAGAGCAAACTGTTATTTGCTGTCCTATAATCTTAAACTACTGTCAAGAACTTTAATTAGTTAACTATTTTAGGAAGTTTCCTATTCATAGCAGGTCACTGAAACTTAAACAGAAGCTGAAAATGTACGTCAAACATTTTAATATATTAATAATCCACTGTGCTTAGTTGATGTGGAACCCATAGGTTATTTTTTTTCAGTGAGTTGTGTAAGAGTATAAATATTTCAGAGTCTCAGTGCACTTTGGAGTAAAACTGGTTTTTCTCTTTAATTTAAAAAATCATACTACTTTAAATTTCTAGTTGGGATATAAAATCAAGTTGGTTGAGTTTAAGGATTTAAAGTATCTGATGCCTTACACTCTTTCCTACTCAGTTTATTTTTATTTTCCTTCATGAGCATTATTTCTAATTTCCCACAGCTCCACTGGACATTTTTTTTTTTTTTTGACTGTGTAGTGTAGTTACAAATCGTTGGAAATTCAATTCATAAATGGAGTTCTTTGAAATACACCTTCAGAGTTTATGTTTTAAAATTGAAGTTAGTTTTCAGAATTAGTAGTAGTGTAGGAAAATACATTCATACATGAAAGACTTCTCAAGTTAATCTCTGTACAGTTACATGTTTTCTTTTACTGGTAGAAATAATTAAGGTTTTAGAAAAGTAGTTTTTTCTGGCCATTAAAAATAAACGACCTTGAAAACTGGCAGTCAGTAGTTCGTGGGGATTAGTGAGTTTTATGTGAAAAGACACATCCTGTCCTTCACGTGTGGAGTGTTGCTTAGTGTGGATGGTTCATTAGTTCAGACAATCAGTTTATTTAGGGTAGAGCTACAAGTTTCAGTGAAAGGTCTTATTTTAATATTGCAGCATTTTGAAAAGTACTGAGTATTTTGTTATATGATGGCACTAAAGTCATTATTGAAAACCAACTTTAATTGGTATAAATTTAGACAAAATAACATTAGAATTTTTAAAAACTTCTCTGCGCATGTGTTTTTGAAGACGGATGGAGTTTTTTTGTTTGTTATTTTGCTTTTGTAGTCATATAGTAAACTTTATGCTAAAACTTGTGTAACTACAGTATATCAATGTTACATAGTCATTTCCATGTAGCACAATCACGCATGCCATACAGGCTGGGATGATTTCCTGCAATTACATCCTTAGGTGATGCTATCATCATGCAAATGCCAATTTACATAAAGCCAGATAGTATGGATCAGCCACTTGATGTGACTACGTGCTGCAGTCCACATATAGTAAACACAAGATGCCTGAGGCTGCTGCTCACAGAATAGGCCAAACTTTCGTGGTAAGCTTTGTATAAATAGGCAGAATGGAGCATACTTCAACACAGTGATAAATGTATAGTAGTAAGTATATCAACTAGCAACATAATTGTTTATTATGACGATCAAGTATTATGTACAATACATAACTGTCTGTGCCACCTCGTATATAAGTAAAGCACTGAGTGTTTACAACTGTATCGCCACAGCCACATGGGTATGTATTGCTGTGAAGTCAGTGGGTGTTAGAAATTTTTCAGTTCCTTCCTGATCTTATGAGACCACTATCATTTATGAGGTTTGTGATTGACCTCAATGCGCTTTTGCAATATATGACTGTGAGTTAACCTGGTTTCTCTTCAGTTTTTAGAAGTACATATGTGCTTCCTTCAGCTCTGTTGTTGGGAGAAGTAGGGGTTGGCATTGTGTAATTGGAACAATGCCACCTATTATACACAACCATCTAAGAAGGGAGTTTCTTGGATTCTGAGTAAAAGTGCAGTGTATTAGGAGTTTTCAAGATGAAGTCAGAAATGTAAAAAATGTACATTTCTGATATGACTAATTAGGCTGCATTCTTCCTGTGTAACCTCATATTGCATACTCAAATTCATTTTTATATATGATGGGTAGTTACTGTTTTTCAACTTTTTTGCTACGTGCTTTTTAAGTTAGTATGTAAAGATTATATGTGTTTGGTGTGCAGCATGATGCTTTGATGTGTGTATATCTTGTGGAATGGCTCAATCAAGCTAATCAATGTCGATTACCTCATAGACTGATTTTTTATTTTTTATGATGAGAACATTTAATATTTATATTCATCATTTATCAAGAATACAATAAATGCATTATTATTAACTGTAGCAAATTGTTTACTATAAATCTGTTAAACTTGTTCCTCAGGTTTGACTGAAGTTTTTACCCTTTGATTGATATCATCTTCCCAGTCCTTCACCCTGCTCCCTACCCCCTTGGGAAAATGTTCATTGATACATTTTTAAAACATGAAGTTAATGATCTCTTTTGCAGTTAAATATAAAGAAAATACAGGAGTTATGTAGTGATTATTTGAAGAAGACAAGTTAATTCTGGACTTGACCACGTTAAAATCTAGAAAAATACTTTCAGTTTTTCAAAATATTGAAGACTGTACTTAATTATGCTGTGGTTTTTTTTTGTTTGTTTTTTTTGGTTTTTTTTTTGGTGCTGGGGATCGAACTCATGACCACACGTTTGCCAAGCAGGCATTTACGCCACTGAACTAAACCCCCGGCCCTGACTGTACTTAATGGTGAAGTCTCACCCTTTGAAATACTGATCTTCAGTGATTTAAGTATCTCAGATTTTCAGTAAAGTTGAGAATTACTGTTTTAAAATTTATGCTACTGAAAGATTTCAAGAAATGTCTAGATTATTCATTATTGATGATAAATGAGTAAAAGGAGAATATTAAATTTGAGAAGTTTTGATAAATAATAAAATTATTTGAGTTACTTAGTATTGTGACTGCTTAGTCAGAATGAAACTCGATTATTACTTAAATAAGTAGTAAAAACATTCCTTACAAAAGGAAAGGGATTATAAGCACAAAGAAAAAAAATCCTATAATATTTTGGAAACCAAATTAACTATAAAAAAGCAAAAGTTACTGATTTTTATATTAAGCCTCTAATTTTATCTTTGCATTTAACTGGTTGTGGTCATTGTTAAGGCTGTTACGTATCAGAGAAAGATAGTTGGTTTGCTTTCATTGTTCTGCGTGAGGCAGCATTCTGGAGTGTTCTCTGGAATAGTCATACCCCATTGAGTTGTAGTAATTTACTACAGAATGAATTGCATTATATGCCAGCGTTTAAATCTGTTCTCCTTACTCAAGATCATGTGGCTGAAATGAATGGAAATTATGATGTCCACAACCTAGAGAAATAACAAGACACAAAGCATTGTTTACTAACGTGAGGAATTTTTCTTTAATATTTTTTCATAATCTACCCAAAGATTTCTAGTCCCATCTTGAGATACTGTCTCTCAGGTCTTCATGATCCTAGCTATTCATCATTTGTCAGTTTTTTCAGGCCTTCAGGATTACCACATCTGCAGCTTCAGCCACCTGAATTTTTTTTTTCCAGCTCCGTCATTCTTTAGCTTTTAACTTAAATGTCAGCTGCTCAGTGAGGTCTTCTTTAAGTTAATCATTCCATATTTTTTCCACACATTGTTTTCTCTCATGGTGCTTTCCTCTTATCCTTCTAGAACCTGCCACAATTTTTCTTTCTTTTCTTCACTACTGTTGCCCCAGCACTTACTTTGGCTCTTGCACCTAGTAGTACTTAATAAGTATTGAAGATGATGGGTGGGTACACATTGATCTCGAGCAGCATATTACTTCAGAAACATCATGAAACTTGGCAGGAATTATTAAAATGCATATGGACAGGAAACACATAGTAATACAGCATTGTTAGATCTATACATTTTTATATTAATTCATTTTCTGCTTGCTGTAACAGGACACCTACGAAGTAATCTGTAAAAAAGAGGTTTAGCTCAGAGTTTTCCCGGAAGTGTAAGATTGGGTAGCTATGTCTGCTTGGCTTTTGTTGAGAGCCTCATGGCGTGATAGGAAAAGGGCGATCAGACATGCACAGAAGATAGCACACACTGAAAGAGGAAGCAGTAGAAAGGTGAGAAACCAGTGGGTCTCACAGTGGCTGTTACAGTCTCATCGGAGTGGGAGCTTGCAGCATTAATCCATCACTGAAAGCAGAGCCCCCAGTGACCCACAGATTTCCCACTAGGCATCTTCTCCCTGCATTGCTGCATTGAAGATTTAGCTTCAGTGTGAGTTCTGGTTCAGGACATATGCGAGTCATAGAGCAGGAGGTGTCGTTGATTTGTTTTTGTGTTTTTCAATTTTGTTTTCCTTCTGTGGGTAGCAGGAGAAATGTAATAGTGCATAAGCTAGAGAAAGTTAATTAAATTGGGTGTGTTAGTCTTGTATGAAGAATTTCTTTTAATCGGTTGGGGATTATGTTTTCACGAGACATTTTGGGAGCCATAAAAAAAGACCATGCAGCTCATGCATAACTCTTCTGCCTGCTGATCTATGATTTGAACGAGTGTTGAGAATCTGTGTTTGGGTAGAACTGAAACATTAGCATTTTAAATGAAATGTATTTATTTGTTTTATGTTAGCTATTTAGAACTATGATATTTAAAGGTTTTACTGAGAACCTTGAAATTGGAACCTTTTGCTTCTGTGTTACATTTTTCTTAATACATGTTAAAATAAAATTTCAAAATCTACTATTGGGTAGTCTTGGTTATAATCCTAGGTTAATAAACATATTAGGAACAGTGTTTTGCACACAGGAATCTTTTCATGACACCAGAGGATGGTATTCAGAGATCTTACACTTGAAATAATTGCCATCATTGCTTTAATAATCATAACATGCCAGCATATTATTATGAAACTTTTTGTTTTTTGTTTCCAATTCTTATCAATTTGAGATTATTTTGGCTTACCCTTTGGCCTCAATCTCTTTTTCTTGACCATATCTTCTGTTTCATTGCACCATATTTCGTATTGTAGTATCCCACTGTGTGGCTTTATTTACTTTCTTTGATTTGAAATAATTAAAAAAATCCCTTGTCACTTATTTTATTTCCTGCATTTTGCGACAATACTTTCCATTTTATTGCCTTTTCAAATTGCTTTCTCTTCCTAAAAAGTTTTCCCCTTGACTGTTCACTTTTTTGGTGGAGGAGCAAAAAGCTAAATATAAATACCACCTCCTCAGGTTGTCTCCTGATGATTTCTTCCTGTTCCCACTTACATCATCTTTCCAGGTAATACTGATATACTTCTTCTTTTTTTAATGTTTGGTGGTCTTGGGCATAGAATCTAGGCCCTCAACTCTCACGCATGTCAGACAAACACTCTCCAACTGAGCTCTATCCCTAGCCCTGATATGCTTTAAGCATTTTCTGAGTAATCAAGTGCTAGAAGTTAAGCTTTTACTATTTACATTGTTGGTCATGGTACAGAAATTCAGTTCTGCTGTTGTCTTCTGGATACCGTTACAAGTTGAGGGATGTTCAGTTTCCTCAGACTCACACGTGAAAATACCTGAAGCCAACTGGGAGTCTGGGGAGACTTCTGTTTGCTTATGCCCAGATTAGCGTTTGGGTAAGAGTTTGATATAGGAAGACAAGTTTATTATTAGTGAGAAGTATGCATCTAACTCAGAAGTGTCTGAAAGGATGTAGTTTTGGTGTTCAGTGGTGTTGGATATCTTGGCAGGGATAGGAATTGGGGGATGTTTCTTATACATTTTTTTTTTTCTTTTGCTGACTTTCAACTGTGAACATAGTTATATTTATGATCTTTAAGGATATATATTGGAAAAAATAAAACATGAAAGGAAATTACTCTGATAATGGATATCCCAATTTCATATTTAATAACAAAGGTTTGACATTTTGGATGTTTCCTAAATTGCTATTTCCCATCAATTAAATTCTAGTCATTTAAAGTTTGGTGCTACTGATTCCTTTTTTTGGGGGGGGTACTGAGGATTCAACTGAGGGCCTTGTGTATGTTATACGCTCTACCACTGAGGTACATCCCCAGCCCTGATTCATAATTTTGTCTTTCACATGTTTCAGCTTTATATTGCACCACATGCAGCATGTACACTGGGTAGTCCATTAACATCTGAATGAGCTTTTGAGGACACAACTTGACTTTAAATTGGATAATTTTGTTTTTCATTTTGACTATTAGCTTTGTGTTACTACAAAACAATACACGTCTTACTTTACAAAGAGAAAGGGCATGTTTAGCTCCCAGCTTCTAGGACATTGCTCTTGCAGTTTTGGTGAGGACGTCATAATAAGTGATAGGTGGCAGTGGTGGGTTCCCTTAGTAACAATCCTCTTAGAACTCACAAGGTCCTACACCATCTGCCTCATAACTCCAGTGACCATAGGAATTTCCAGTAGATCTGTCTCCTTGGGTTTCCACCACACCCTAATAGCACAACCCTTGGGCCAGCTTTTAATCACGATAAAACACTCTGATCAGAGTGTGCCCAGAACCTTGGTGTGCTCTTATTGAAGTAGTAGAGGAGACATTTTGTTTACATGGAGCGTCTCAGAATCCAAGGAACTTTCATACCTGTGTCTCTGAAGTAGGATCATCAGGTATTTTGCTACTTTTTAAATTTAAAACAATATTAGTGACAGGTATTTATTGATTGGTCGATTGATTGGTAAAACAATTTAGAGGTGCAGATCTTTCTTGTTACATGATACTTCGTAAGACTGATACTGTTTCATGATTTTCAACAGTTCCTATAAAGGAAAAAATGAATCTTTATAGTGCTGAATCTGGGGAAGTATTATGTACAACAGAGGAAAAAAATCTATGGTAGAAAAATTACTTCCTATAGGAAAAAAAATGTACAAGGTTCTAAATGTTGTGTATACAATGAACAGCCTTAATAGGCCATTTTGGACATCTGTTCAGTAACTTTAATTAGAAATCCTTTTCTCATCATTATATATATATATATATCAATGAATGAATGTATAAGGTATTGACACTAAATGGTTTTGCAAGTTGTTTTGATGTTGACATCAAGGAATTACAGAGAAAGGACAAAGCAATTGCAACCATCGTTGTACATTATTTCCTTTTCATTACTGTCTTGTCTCTTAACATTTAAGGCATCAGACTTTCTTGTTCCACAGATAGAAGGGGCAAATAAGTATATGTATATGGTAATTTGGTTTCTTGATTTTACTAATTACATATAATCTGAGACATCCCTTTAAATGAAGTGTCAGTATGTGAAAAATTTTAAGTGCTGTTTTGAATTACATATTTCACAATAATAAATGTTTTTTTTCTTATAGTGGCTTTCTTAGCACACTTCGCTTTAGCAGTGAGATAACAAGAAATGTGTTCTGAAAATTAGCGTATTGTTTTATTTTTAAAAACCATGTGATATTCTAGACTAAATGATATGACATTTTCAAATTAAAGTAAATGCTAATTAACTTTGTAAGGATTTTCTTGGAAATTTGGGGCATCCTAAAAATAACTGGAGGATTTGTGAAGTGAATAGTTAGGAATTAGGGATTGAGGGTTGTGCTCTAGCAGAAAACAAAAATAATGGGAGAATTGATTCTAGAGGGGTCCTTCTGTACAATAAAGATAGTTGTAGTTTTGTGTGTGATAATTGACTTGCTTTTACTGTGGTAAAAGTCTTTATGGAACAGACAGTGATACTCATTATTTTATCTCTGTTCAATCATAAAGTGTTTACCTCATCATAAACTACAAAAGTAGATAAGGAAAATAACGTTTACTTCCTGAAATAAGCATATTTTATGATCTATATAAAATGGTATTTTTAAATATTATGTTTTCATTACATTAGAGAAATATCAGTGTCTTTACTGCAGTTACTACACAATGACTAGAAGAGAAAAACAAAATGGATTGTTACTAAAATTGTTTTATTTTTAGAAGCCAACAACTTAAGAATGATGGTAAGCTGTACATGTTAAATTTTCTAGTCTAAAAATGTGGCGTAGAAGTTCCCTAGAAGCTTCTGTTCCATTGTGGTTGAAATGTTTTCTCACCTTTTGAACTGCCTCATTACTGCTGATGTAGGTGATATCTTGAAATGTCCTTAGAGAAAGTTGTATAAAACTTCCTTTGACCTTTCTGGACTATGCCTAACCTACCTCACACCTGCTGATTCTCTTTAAAGTCACATTGTTTGTGTTCAGAACAGAAGCTTTCTTTTTAAAAATACTTGAGTTATATTCTCTATGTAATTATTTCTCAGAAATGTATGTCTCAAAGAGAGGTGGAGAGTATTTTGTGTCAGAGTCAAGACTATTACTATTAAAATGTGTTTATTCTATATTCTGTGCAAAAGAAGTGGAAATGAAATAGGGAAATACTAATTTTGTTCTTTTTTTTAACTAAGTTTTTAAAGTATACCTTTACGGTATGTGGCATCTAAATATTTTCTACCTTTAGGAGAGATAATTAAAATCCTTTTTTTTTTTTGGTTTTATTCTTTCAGTGAAAAAATCATTAATGTCTAATAAAACTCATTTTGTAGTTTCTGTTATCTGTGTTAAAGGTTGCTAATTGTCTCTAAAATTCGCTTTACCCTTTTCCTGTGGTAATGTAGTTCCTCATTTTTATCCTCCCTTAGTACAGGTAGACTTTCCCAAGCTCACAAGGGACTGATGTGGCCCTGGGAGCACATTTTGACTGCCTGGGCTGCAGGTAGAAGTGAGCTGTGCATGTCTTCTTACTGTTTTGCCTGCTCCCTGCTGGTTAGAATGATACTTAAGTGAAGATACTTATGAGTCATCTCTGGCCCTGTGGAGGAGGATGACACCTCACGGATGGCAGAAACTACATGGAGAAGGAAGCTAGTGTTCTTAAGTACCTCCTAGATTAGAGCCTGCCACGCTTTAACCACAAAGGAAATAAACATCACAGTCAGCAGGTACCCCCTGTATTTGTCACACACAGTAAAAACTATGTGCTGAAATCCATTACTGTGCTGCCAGTATCTACTATTTTTGGTGCATCTTCTTGAGATTTAAGTTTCAAATGTATTTAATAATATGAAATACAGATTCATTAACTATACCTTGCCTTGCAAAAAAAACAGACTGAGTTCATGCTAACAAGATTCTTCAGTATTACCTTATGATTTATTTACATTGTGTAGTTAGTCAATGGTTAGCCATTTTGCTATTCTCTGTTGGATTTCCTAAGGATTACACAGAGTGTTGCCTATTGATAGTACAGATTTCCTGTGTTTTTAGTCTTTGTGTTGACTTGTGACACTTCTTCCTTTCTCTTTTTCCCTTCCCCCATGTCTTTCTCTTCCCCTTGTGCATTTGCCTGGTGTCTTAAGTGCTGGTGCTGGTGCTGCTCTGTGTGGCTAAATCACCAGAGCCCTGGTCCCTAATAAAGACCAGGTGCCTGGCATCTTTCCTGAACACACACATGCTGATGAAATGCAATTCCTTGCTTAGGGAGTTGGTGGGCTTATATTACAGTGGATGGAAAAGTGCCCTGTGCTCTGCAACCTTTTAAACTAAGTAGTACCACTTACCAGAAATCGTGAATGTTATGGGGACAGACTTCTGTGTGGGAGACAGGTACTACTGAAAAAAACAGTTTCGTAATGATGAGTGAGAAATTTCAGAAAGATTTGTATCGTTCCTCATTTTTAGTCCAAAGATGACTTACATGATCACACTAGGAATGGTGCATAGCTTCACTGAATGACATGGTTTGCTTCCAGGTTATTTAGTTACGTTTCATTATGTTGAAATACTGTGTCCAGTCAGAATCACTGTAAACTGTTCTTGATGCTTTAGGTGGGAAAAACATCGAAAGGATGGCTGTACTGTGGGAGCAATACCTGTCCTCCTGGAGTCTTTCCTAAGCTCTGTGTTTGTGGCTGTGCCAGATTTCGTTACATTCTCTATGTCTAGCTGTACGTGCATGCAAATAACGTGACATTTTAAAGAAAACTGGAAATGAATATATGTAGTCTTTCTTGCCTGTGATTTGAGTCACAGTTTAAAATTCATCTTATATAGAAGGGAAAAGTAGAGAGAATGTTTCCTTTCTAGTAATATATAGGTATTTTTTTAAAAAAAAAAAACAACTTAACATCATAGTTCCTATCATTTGATCCTGGAAGCAGATTTGGAATTTACTTTGGTGCATTGGGGTTACCTGCGTACTATTGTTCTTCTGTTGTTTTCTGGAACCTTTTTAATTAACACTTCAATAATCCTCTACCTTCATTAGCAGGCATTCTTGTAGATGCAGTTATCACTCTTCATTGCAAACTCCAGCATTTAAAGGAAACCATCGTCATCCCACTATCTTCATCATTCTGGGCAGCTCTAGTACCTACCCAAATTACATCACTACAGTGGTACTGCATGGCTGTGTGTGTACCTAGCTACATCATTCTCAGAGGCTCTTAATTCTCCTCAGGCCTCACTTGTATCCATTCCTAATTGGGATCCCGTTAATCAATAGCTGGGTAGATAAGAGTCCAAGCCTTGGTTCATCATATCACCAAGTCATTTGGGTAATTACTTAAATGCTCTGAACCCCAGTGTCCTTTCTTCTAAGTAAGATACTGTGATATACATCTAGTTGAGAAGTTGAGAAAAATTAGAATGATATTGGTCAACTGCCTAATATAGTTTGAGGCATAACATACTTAATAAATAAAGTAGGTCTGCTTTTATTTTTACGAGAGGCATATGTAAGAGAATGATAAACGATGATGGAAAGATAGGTAAGTGGGTAATGGAAAGTTAAGAAGTAACAGGCTCAATCTTATAAAAAACCGCGAGGAACTATTGTATACTCTTAAGCAGTGAAGTGGCACCATGTAAAACGTACATAAAAGGTACTTTTAATACATTATATATTATAGTGATACAGATTGGTGAACAGAGTAAGAAATTTGTTAAGTTTTATATTGAAAAGTTATTCTGTTTGCAAGCTAGTATGTCTTCCTATTTTATTTCTTTTTAATGGATAACATATTTTATACTGCTTGGTACATGATTTTATTACTTCTTTATGAATAACTTAATAGAGAGCATTTTATGTATGTAGTAAATGTGTGTTCATTTCTTTGATCAAGGAGACAGTGGATTTCTTTTGAAGTGTCTGTTATCTTATTGCCCTATAGTAATAAGGTGATGAACTTAACTCTCCATAAATAAAGCTGGGAATGTGGGGTGCTGGAGCCATCTAAAAGCCCAATGTGTTTCATTTTAAGTTCCAAGAATATTTGGATTTGTCTTTTAGGTGCTTAATGAAAATAGTCTCTTTAAATTTTAAGCCTCATTAGGTTACTTTTATTTTAATTCCTAAGAACTTTTATGTCCTAATAATTGCAAAGGTCATGTTCTCATTTGAAATGAAATATAAGTGGGAAGATTGGGGTCTACCAATCTGTTGGTGGTATGCATTGTTTACTACCTGAAGTGAATGCTTAACCTCATAGTGACATCATCCCTTTTTATAATATGCCTTCACATCTTATCAGGAAGAGTTTGTTAAAGCAGATCAGACTATCAGCTGATAGCAAAATACTTTGTATCTTACAGTGTATTGAAAAAAAATTTTACCTTGAAAGCTGAGACAAGATACATGCAGTGGTGCAATCTGTAATTGTTAATTTACCTTACTCTCAAATTTTTATTCATTAACTTGTTTGTCAGTTATTTCAACAATGTTGAGGAGAAGAAAGCAGGATCACAAGGAAGTCAGCATATACAAAACTGCAAAATTTCAGTTATTGGTGCGTTCCATAAAGAAGAATGCCCCTCTTTCCAGGAGAAGATCCCATGTAGCAGTGCTCTGAGTCCTGTCTGGGTTATTATGCTGTGGGGTGGTGTGCATGCTTCTGTCTTTCCCTAACACTTTCGTAAGGAGCGAGTACTTATTTCTCCTTATAGGTCTAAATCTAAAAGAAAGAAGTTAGAATGGTGAAATCTCCATCTCAGCGGTTTGAGAGAAGTGGAAGGATGTGGGAAACTCCCCTGACCCGAATGCCCCTGCTGCCTGGTCAGAGTCTCTGGATGAGGCTGCGCTGTTGACTTCCTTCTTCACGTTCTACTTGAAATCCTACAGAAGGAGTCACAATCCTATTTTAAGATTGTATTACCATGAACCAGTTAAGAATAGGTATAACTTGAGAAGGGTAGTAGAGAAGGACTCAAAGAAGAAAGGGGCTTGGGAAGGGAAGATGAGACCTCACCAAGACGAGCAGACTCAACTTCATGGTATTCCTGAGCTGGGCTACGTTTGTGGCATTTACTGCTTTATGTGCCAGGAATATGTGGCATTTGATTCAGGTTCCAGGTACATGTTTGTAAACTTGCTTGGATGACAGAACACAAGCTTGTAGTCCCTTTACGTGGGTAGATGTAGGAGGTGTTTGATCATTGACTTTGACTCTCTGGTAACAGCCTTCAAACATAATGTGCCTTATAAGCCCCCTTCACATGAAATTGCAGTGTAGAGAAGGGAGGCTGCAGCAAGTCACCCTTGCCCTTTCTGTCATTACTCCTCTATGACCCCAGAAGAGTAAACAGGGCTACAGAGGGAACTGGGATAGATTTAACAACGTGTTAACCTGGAGTTTGGAGAAGGCTGAGGATACAGTAGGAAGACACCAGTAAGGGTTAGGATTCCTGATTGCCTGCTTCTTAGGAGTACTGATGATGAGAAGGGTTTTAAAAAAAGAAAAAGCTTTAGAGAATCCACGAGCACAAAAGTTGGGGGGGCAAAAAGCACAAAAGTAGGGATGGTGACAATATGGTTGAGAATGGAAAGCTGCTCATTTGGTAGCAGGATCCAGAGTCAGCTCTTCAGAATTAATAGTAGGGCTGCACTGAATGGTGAGGTGGCATTGAGGGAAAAATGTAATAGAGAAATTAGAAGAATAGAAGCTTTTGAGCCAGTATACTCTACTCTGTAGAGAATTTTTATGTGTGTGGAGTGCAGAGTTAGAGCTCAGCACAAGAGATGAGCTGCGGCTTGAAACTCAGTGGGTTGTTGTGGTATAGACAGAAAAGCAGCTACTTTTCAAAGGTCAGGGTTGCGTGGCTCAGTCTGTGTCAGACCGTAGGAGGAGGAACCCAGGAGGAAGGTGATAGCTTGTGTGGCAAAGGGTGCAGGTGACTGAATTGGGAAAGTTTAGAACAAATTGTGTGATTTGAAATGGATTAAGCTATTTAAGCAATGGTAAATGTCTTACACATTCCTTTAATACTAGATTCCTTGAACCTCAAGTTCTCTCATAATGTTATGAAAATAGTTTGTGTGTCTGAAAAATGTCTGTACTGAATTGCTGTGGCCCACATGGGGATGGACACATGCAGGTCTCAGCGGGTTAATGGGGAGGGTGCTCTGCTTACTCCAAGTTGTAGGGATGTAAGGGCTCCAAGCCAGGCGGAGATGGTATCAGGCCAGGAAGCCTTCTGTTTCAGGGCCGCCCTGTTCCATGTGGTTTTGTCGGTGGCACTGATCATAGCCAGAAACAGCTGTTTCAGAAGAGTTCAGACTTAACCATCTATTTTTGGTAGAAGCAGGAAGAAGGTTATAGGCCATGTTTCAGTTTCAGGACCTTTTGTAAGGGCCTACGATAAAGCAATTGAGACCTTCTGCCCTCTTGTCATTTTGCTTATCAAATTCAAGCACAGCCTTTTAATTTCAACACAACTTCACTTTGGGGATGGATAGAGCATTGAGCAGATTCTGTAAACAAGTACATTTCTAAGCTATAAACAGGAACACGAGCAACACAGAGGCAGCATGTCAGCTGGTGTGTGGAGAGAGACCAGGCCCAGTGCTCTCTGTGCACAGAGCAGTTCTGCTTTCTTTAAGAAGAGGTAAAGTTATAAAGAGCAGAAATGCTGATTACCTAAAGGCAGCTATAGATAATTTCATTTTAAAGAAATCATAAGATGTAAGAGCAAAACAGAATGGATAGAATTGTGTGGGTGCAAAGGAAAGTGAAGAAAACTTTCATGGGAAGAGGTATTTTTCTTTTCTTTTCTTTTCTTTTCTTTTCTTTTCTTTTCTTTTCTTTTCTTTTTTCTCTTCTCTTCTCTTTTCTTTTCTTTTCCTTTCCTTTCTTTTCTTTTCTTTTCTTTTCTTTTCTTTTCTTTTCTTTTCTTTTCTTTTCTTTGTAACGGGGATCAAACTCACGACCTCACACTTGCCAGGCAGGCGCTTATGCCACTGAGCTAAATCCCTGGCCCTATTTTTCCATTCTTATGTAAAGATTCCTAGTGTTATCCCTTCATTATATTTTAGATTTAATTTGTTTGTTTACTTTTGCTCTGAATGTGCCTGAACAGGTACTAATCTCTCAGCAGATGTAACTGAGTGAGAACATTATTCTAGTTCACTTTCAAAGGGAGGAGATACAAGTCATGGTACTCAAGAAGAAGAGTACTAGTTAGGTCCAGAATTGACTAGCTGGAGAATCTTCACCTTGTCGTCCTATGACTAGGACCTGCGCTATTTAAAGTGTTCAGAGAACTAGCACATTGAGAGCTGGTACAGATCTTTTGTTTCCTTCACGTTCAGCTTGTCTTCTCTGGAGCAGCTCTTTGTGGTGCCTCTCACTGTGAGAGACTCACACGTTATCCCATTCAAAGGTGGGATGTGCAGCTAAATAGGTTAAACGCTGTCATGTGAAGCACATACACAACATACACATAAGAATGAAGATGCATAAAATACAATTTATAAATAGAAATATAAATTGTAGCTTAGAGTTGTAAATGACAATTTAAGTTATATCACCAAACAATGAAACATGTCCTTTTGTAAGTGTAATGGACAGTGTCTGTGTTGACATGGACCTGTCTTGAAGTTGTTAAACAAGCAGAAAGGAAACAAAACAAGATGCTCAACAGTGTGTTTAGTGGGATGACATTGAGGTGGACAAGGATATGCGAAGTCATAGGCTTTCAGACCTGTGTTTATTTGGGTCATGAAAAAGAGTGGGAAGGTATGAAATCATGATCTTGGACATGAGAAATTCCTTTCTCTGAGATGGGAAGAAGTTGGGTGAAGATATGGAGAAACACTGAAATGATAAACTAAGGAAGAAAGGGTGGGAAATCATTGATACACATCTCAATACCTGGAAATCTTGAGAAAGCTAAGTTCCCAGATGACTGCTGTAGAACTTTCTGTTGTGTTTAAGGAGTTGAGTATAAATGCGTATTTGGCATTAGCATTTCTGAAAGGCCATTATGTAATCAAGTTCTCTTTTTACCTATTTTCCAGAGATTTTTTTTTTTTTTAAAGTAAATGTTATGTGAAACTGTACTCTCAATGTGAAATTTTAACATCCTATCTATGGACTGGCTTTTGTGGTGAGATACTATTTTATCACTAGAAACTGCTCTGGCACTTTCTCTGGCACTTTTAAGAAGGCTAGACTACCTTGAATTATTTATTTGGCATTGAGAGATTTACAGATTTCCTATGTCTCCATTTAAATAGAAGATTAGCTCTGTATCAGATCTTTAATGGACTAGGATTGTAGAATAATGTTAGCTATGCTCCTAAATTCTTTTGTGTATTGATGTGTTTTGGTTTTAGATATAAGATAGAACAAGTACCTAGATTAATTTTCTTTATCTTATGAAACTAGGCAAATAGAAACAGTGTGACTTATTTGACGTTTGCATAAAAGTGAAAGTGTGGGGATCAAGGTGTCTCATGGTACCTCGGAACGACTGGAACAGCTGACACAGTTCAACCTTGCAAAACCAGGGAGTTGTCCCTCAGAGTTGAAGAACGAAATCACAAACAAAAAAGGAAGTAGTTAAGGAGGAGTCTTTTTTGCAAGAATAGCAAGAAAGGAAGCTCCTGGCAGATGAAAGTAGAAGATAATGTTTGGGAGAGTCTCGTATGGATAGGCATACCCTAGGAATCTACCCAGTGCCCACCCAACACAGGTGGCTTTGTGGGCATAGATCTTTGTACAAATTAAATCTAGCTTTTACTACTTACGCTTTTTCTGCTCATTTGTTTCCTAGCTCCAATATACTTTGTAAAGCTATTGTTTTTATTTTAGGAATATATATATTATGTGTGTGTGTGTGTGTGTGTGTGTGTGTGTGTGTGTAATAATAGAAAAGTGATATACCAGAAAGATTTTGCAGTTGTTTGATTCTGCTTGTATAGATCAAGTAAAACTGAAAGAAAAAGTGGTCACTACTAATTAAAGAATCACACTCTACGTCAATTCATGCAAAATTCTGACGATGCTTTGTTGCTGCACATGACAGCTGGATGTTGTCAGGAGCATGGTAACAAACCCAAAAGAAATAAAAACCAGAAGCCATATTGCTAATTACTTTTGATCAGAAATTGAATTGTTTTGATATAACCTACTTTTATCCCATGTATTTTGATGTATCATTTAATTTGATTTTCAGGAAAACTTCTTGGTCTAACTTTTAAATATTTATGGTGTTCTCTTCAAGTGGTTTTTTTAGTGGTTGACCATATGTAGTTGATATATGAAGTTACATTTAATCAAATTATGTTTAACATTTTACCAAATGTAAAGCACGGTGGAGTTACTGTGTAACTATTTGTGAGTGGAAGAATTTCTGTTTTGCAAAATAACAGGTGCAGTTGTGAAATGAATTCAGAGAATGTTGGATTGAAACAGACTTTCTTTTACTCTACTTTTGCTTACTGCCATTATCATTTTCTATTTTCTTCTCTCTGTCTTTCTAAAACAAACTAATAGCACAGGAAGTAGCCTCACTTTTCTAAATTTAAAGCTCTGGAATGTATTTTCATATTCTGTAAACTATAAATGCATTAACAATATTGAAGTGAGAAAGTAAAAGGCTGTATACTGTTTATAATTATTTAAATAAATTAAATCAATCTTCAAATCATACAGCTTTCTGAAACTCAATACAGTTTTCATGTTTTAATTTATTGGTTGAATGATTCTTACAGTGTTTGTTGTGCTCAGAATTCTTTAAAGAGAGTAAGTTCAATAAATATGGTTATGATAAATCTGTCACCACAGCTGATCAAAGTTACCCATGATTTTCGTTGGTGTTAAATTTATTTTGAGACTGTATTTGTTGCCCCATTTGAAAAATGCCAAGGTAATGTTTCAGAATTTTGAGTGATGTGAAAAAACTATGTTATCATTTGTGTTTTAGTTTTAAAGAACTTTAGTACTTTTAGTTAACAATACTCTTAACATTAACTCACTTCATTGATTTTAAAATATCTTTCCAGTTGTCCTACCTGTATTGGAAATACCTAGAGATTTTTTTGTATCAGAACTTTTTATCACCGTGGAAGTACAGTCCCAATAGATGTTGCTTATAGGTGATTATGAGCCTGTCTTAGTTACTTTTTTCTGCTTGCTGAGACAAAATATCCAGTATCCAAAACAAAGTTAAAGCAGGAAAGAGTTATTTAATTCACAGTTTGTAGAGCTTTCCGTCCATAATTGGCTGACTCGGCAGAGGGGTGGCACAGAGGGGAAACAGTTCATGGCAGCAGATGACGGCAAAAGCAAGATGGAGAAGGAAAGAACAAGCTTCATTCTGCTCCTTTTATTTTATACAGACTGCCGGGATTAGGACAGTGCCGATCCAGTCAGTGTACTGATCTAGCAATCACCCACTCTTAATCCCAGCACTGAACCATGAATCAGTTACAAACTAGATTTAGCTACCTCTAAAAAAATCCCCATGTAAGAGTGCATGAGGCTTTGGGAGCACATCTAGACAAAAACCCTAACAGGTCCATTAAAATGAATGGTGTGGTTACTAAGTGGCGTCATCATGAGATAGAGGGTTTTGCTTTTATGTCTAGAGTCTGTTTTTATATTTGACCTATGAATGTATTTTATTACTAATTCATTAATTTACATTGTTTGGAATCACTGTCAGATGTTTAAGGTAACTTTTCATGAATTCTGATAAAATTTGTGGTATTTTTGATAATCCATTTTAGTATTGATTGTAACATATATAAAAGAAAGCACGTTATTTTCTCAAAACCAGAATTGCTAGAGATAATACAGTGTGGAGATACTATAATTAAACCTTTTGAAAAATCATGTATTTTTGCAAATATACTTTGTCCTAAGAAAAAAATTGCAACATAATGGTTTAAAATGCTCTACTGATAGATATAAAACTTAAGGCAAGTTAGGTTTTATTAGTTATGACAGTGTCTCTTACTTTATGTGTTGTATATAAATACCAGAGACATCTAGAATGCTTATTAAATACTAGTAGAGTAACCTGAAAACTTGAGGTAAATTCTCTTTTGTGTGCCTGTATTACTCAATTAATATCTTAAAATCAGTTCTTAAAAGTCTTCCCTACTAATGTTTTCTGTTGCTTCTTAGATTTTGGAATATTATAGTTTTTAGAATTTATCTTTTTAGGTTTTCTTTTGGCATAATTATTCAGCTCAGTGTCTTGACCTTTGCTTTATCTTCTACTGCTTTTTAAAAATATTCTGTGGTTTTTAGTAATGTTATCTCTTGCTGTCTCTCGCTCTCTCCTCTCCCTCTTTCCCTCTTTTCCTTCCTTCCTTCCCTCATTCCTTTCTAACTACTATATCTGTATTTTTCTTACTGGGTCCTCTTGATATAAGGGAATGAAACTCCTGACCTACTATGTCTGGTATGAGCTCGTGTTCTCTAAAATCAAAGAATGAATTTTAGAAACGAAGGAAGTTAACAGCCAAATATATTTATTGAGAGAAAGAAAGCTTCTGTCAGAAGAGAAGACAGAAGGGGTCCAGAGAGGGTTGCCAAGGACTCTGTCTTTTCCAGGGACTTTTATAGAGTAAAACCATGGGTTCAAGGTGGGGGAAGACTGGGAGCTCACAATGCAGATGGGCATGAGGTGGGACCTAACTATAGTTAGCCAATAAGATCAGTAGTTCAGGTAAAATTGATTGCATCAGGGACAAGTGGGGAAGCAAATCACATAGAAAGCAGGCATTCCTAAGGAGCAGTGACTCTTTCCTAGGGGGATGGGAACTGTTTAGGGTATCAGTCCTCAGGATGTGGGTGCATTTGTTTGGTCTTTTGTCTTGAGGCCTGGCCCACAGCAGGAGGCATCAGTCTACCCTGCAGTTGCCAGGTATCTGTACTGGCTCCATTGAGGACCTAACCTGTAATACTTTTTAGTAACTCTGCAACACTCTCCCTCCTATGTGCCTTTATTCCCCAAGAATTCTTCTGTTAGTGTCACCAATCTGACATCATGTGTTCCTACTTGTCCTTTCATTTATTTATTTTTACCTTTTGTTCTGTTTTACCTTTTTATTTAGTCCTGAGTTGTACTGACTCCACTCTTAGCAGTAGTAATTTCTACTCCTTCTTGCCACCATAGTTCTTGCAACTATGTTAATTTCACCCTTCTCTTTTATCATGGCAAGATAACTGCACATGTCTGTCCTCAGACATGTACAGTTATTTTCCCTCCATTTTGCTAAAGCTAGAGAAGTCTTTAACCCTTAATCTCATCGTGGGCATTTTCTTTTGTTGAAAAGATTAAATACCTTCTTTGTAGTTTGGTTTATTTTATATACCTCATCTTATATGTTACAATCTGACTTGTGTCCATCTTTATTTTCATGCTTTCATAATCTGGAAACATCATAGTAATTCTTTCTATGCCTTTAGTTATGATTTCCATATGGAATCTGTTCACCCTACCTACCTCTGTCCCAGTGTTCCCAGTTAGCCTAGGATTCCTTTGCTCCATTAAGGTGAAATTTTGAATTGGTAAAGTGCAATTCTGCTGGCGGTCCTAATGTCATCAGAGGTTCCAGGTAATGCTGGATACCAATAGTTAACGTGACAGCTGCTGGTCACTGCTGCTGCCAGCTGTCACTGTCCAATGCCAGCTGGAGCTGGACACCATAGGTTGACTGTTCTACGGTGCTGGTCTCTGCCGCTGATCTTCTTTGCCTGGTCTCTGGAGCTATTCATTGCTAACAGCTCTTAGACTTTATTGCTCTTTCTTTTGAAACAACTTCTGTGTCCACACTACTTGGGATGAAAAATCTCAGATAGGTTTACAGAACTTTTGAACCCCCATGCTAGGTGAGAAACCATGAGCAGGTTTACAGGAGCACCAAAGTAAGTCTTTGTTTCTGCAGGGCCTGTTCTACAGTGCAGAGATGTCAGTAAGCAGGTGGGAGCCTCACAGACAAAAACTGGAGAAGTGTTGCAGAGCGCTGCATATTAGCACCTGCAGGTCCATTTCAGTGAGGAGCAGGGCCTAAACCTTGGGTATGCAAATAAGGGCCCAGAGCCCTCTCTTCTTAATCTTAGCCACTCCAGGGCACTTCCTTCTTTCTTGAAAAATGCAGTAGAATCCTCTTAATTGGCAGGAGTGGGAGGACAGGGTGCCTGTCTGGCTGCACTCCTAATGGAGAGGAGGAGAATGGCAATTTGTGGATACTGAAGCCAGTTGCCCGTGCACTGTGGTGGGGGGAATGAAAGGGAGCCTAGAGATGTATGTGGGGTGCACTGGCCAAGCTGTGTCCTCCTTCTGGCCAGAATGGGGAGAAATGAGAGTCAGACACTTTTTGTGTTTCTCATCAGCTCTTCCGTGAGGTGTTAGGATTTGTGGTTTTCTTCTTTTTGTGAACTATCTTATCACCTTAGAACATGGATACCAACATGTGTCAAAGTGTGCTTTGCTTTTTACTATGGTAATTTTCCTCATCCACAATTTTGCTTCCTCTGATATGGTTACCTGTGGTCAGCTGCAGTCTAAAAATATTAAAGGAAAAATTCTAGACAAAAACAGTCTATACATTTAAGTTGCGTGTGATGAAATCTTCCATACTGTCTCATCTAGGATATGAATCATCCCTTTGTCCATCATGTCCCTGTAATGTGTCCTGCCCACTACTCAGTAACTTAGTAGCCATCCTAGGCATCCTATTAACTGTTGCTTTATTTCAGTGCTTGTGTTAGGTAACCCTCATTGTACATAATAATAACCCCAAATTCAAGAGCAGTGATTCTGGCAATTTCATTTTGCCAGAGGGAAGCCATAAAATACTTTCTTTGAACATAAGGTAAAAGTTCTTGACTTGAGTTTACCCAAATCTAATGTCAGAATGAAACGTGTATGTAAGGTTTGCTAAAATCTGATTGTAGGCATCCACTGGGTGTTAAACTTATACCTATAGAGAAGTTAGAATTTTGGTAGACTTGCCACCCAATTGAAATGTGCTTTTCTTTGGCGGAGAACACTTTTTTTGAGAGCCATATCCATTGCAGTAGTACTAAGCCCATTTTTTTGATGCTAAGTAAACTTGATGGTTGATTGAATTAAGGAGATGTAATCAACTTTTAACCAGAAACTGTCTCTTAAAAATATTGAGATTTGCATTAGACAAATAATATACATGGACACATAATGTATAATTGTGTTTAGGTGCACTTTCTTTTGTTCTCTTGTTTTTCTTCCCTTGTGGGAGTGAAGATCAGAGCCTTACACATGCTAGGAGAGAACTCTACCATTGAAGTACCTCCCAACCCTGCTTTTCATTTTTATGAACTCCTCTTTGGAGTGCTTTTATTTACTTTTTTCAGTGCGGTCTTTAGCATAGATAGTAATAATCTGTAATAAAAAGTGACAGTTTCATAAGGCATTTGTAACCTTAGGCATACATAATTGCTTAACATTGCAAAATCAAGCTTTTGTAAAAGGAAATGCTTACATACTAAAATAGGACAAACTTGCGTAGAAGTTGTCTAAATGGTTTACAAAATATAACTGACAGATTTGTCTCAAATGAGTTTGGGTCAGCCAACTTATTTTTTAAATTAATAATAATGATAGTCAACTTACTAATTTCATGGTTTTACAAAGTGAAAAAGGAGGATAAATCAGATGATACCATGCAATCTTTGTAACTTTCATGGGGTCTGATGAAAATTATTGATATTCCTTTGTAATATAATATCATTAATGGCTATAATTTCTGTGGATTTTGCTTATCCTTTAAACCAAATTGATGCTTTTATTTTCTATTTTCTTTACTATAGTCTAAAGGAATAAAGGTATTTTTGCTACCCATGCAGTAAACATGTAGGTACCTGTATGTTTGTGTATAAGGCTCTCTGTTCTGTATTTAAAGCTCAGGTTGCCCTGAAGAAAAAAATTTCTTAAACTAGGAAAGTAATACAGGAATACAAAGACAGTATAGTTTTGTATAATAGTATGCTAGGAAATGATTTCAGAGACGTGTAAGCAAAGAACTTCTGAACAGAGAGAGATTTCTTGTAACAGACTAAGCTCCTGACAGAATTCTAGGTTGAAGCAGCATTTGAATCCATCTTCAAACACAGATGGAAGAGAGTACTAGTGGACTGAGGATGGGAGATGGAGGGACCACATGGTGAAGGGGAGATACAAAGAGATGGGGATACTGGGGGAGAGCTAGAAAATTGGCTCTGGGTGTGAGTGATACTACAGTATGGAGTTACCTGAATCTCAGACTACAGATTTTTTGCATATTCATTAAGGCATGATGAATAATTGAAGGTCCATGACATGATCAAAGTTTTGTTTGTGAAGATTGATGGCAGTGTCCAGGATAGATTGAAAATTGATGAAGTTGTAGTTGGTATAGTCCTTAGAAGCTGATGAGGTCCTATAAAAAAGAAATTATTGAAGACTGAAGTTAAGATAATAGGATCAAATGAATAGGTAAAAGAGTGACTTCAGAGTAGTCAGCAAAACTTCATGTGTTCCTTCATTCCATTAACTATTTAGTCATTCAACTATGCACTGAAACTGTTCTACTCCAACATATGCAGTGGTGGAAGACAGTTAATTAAAAGATTTGTTGTAGCATTAGAGTGTTTACTGTCATGACAAGTAAGTTAGATCAGATTAGTTACAGAAATTAAATGGGGGTAAATATACCATTTACATGAAATAAATGGTAGTAATAGCCTCTGGAATGTTGATTAATTCATTTAAGTATGCCTTAGTTACTTTTCTCTTACTGTTGAGACAAAATACCCTGCACCCAAGGTTAAAAGAGGGAAGTTTACAGAGTTTCAGTACATAATCAGCTGGCTGTAAGGCAGGATAGCATGACAGAGGGGCAGTAGTTCCATGGTGGAGGAAGACAGCAAAAACAACGGAGGGAGGAAGGGAGGGAGGGAGGGAGAGAGATATCTAGCCTCTTTCTGTCCCTTGTATGCAGGCTACCCACTGTATAGCAAGTGTAGCACTCACAACCTTCATCTCAGCACCCTTAATCCTAGTTTTGCACTACAAGTCATATCACATATTCTAGATTCATCTACCATCTAAAACTGCATGAGGCTTTGGGGGGACTCCTAGGCACAAAGCATAGCAAAGTACATCGACAGATCATTGTATCTAGATTCTACTTTGTATATTTTTCATTGTAGTGCATTTGGTTCATCTTTGATGCATTTATAAACATAAAGTAGTACATAGAAAGTTTGGGTGGGAGAATTTACTGTCCAAATTCTGTTCAAATTTTGGGTCTCCTTGGTTCTGCAAATTATGGAGTTCATAATGAGGTTGGAGCATAAAAATAGATTTTTTGGTGTTCATTAAAAATGTATAAAAGAATAAAGTGATTCAGTCAAAATTATTTAGTTAAATTATTTAGTTAAATTACATTTGAATCCAGAACGTAGACGTGGTTTCAATGCCACCTTTTCCTATTTTAGCAGGCTTTCTGCATAGGAGTCTCCTAGGTTTTGTAGTTAGTATGTTCTATAGCTTTTCATCATTGAAATGCTGCTTGGGGCTAGGGATTTAGCTCTGTGGTCTAAGCACCTGCCTGGCAAGTGCGAGGCCATGGATTCCATCCCCGGTACCAAACAAACAAAAAACAAAACCAAGAAATGCTGCCTGACGTGTAGAAAGAAGAGGGTAGACGGTCCAGAAGTTGAGAAGAGTCATGCTTGTCTAACCTTAAACACCATATTGCACTCAAGTGTGCTTGTTATTCAAGCGCTAGCCTCCCCAGTCTTACAATACTGGTTCTATGAGTGTAGTAGCTTTCTTGTGCCTCATATGTAAATCTTTCTCCACAAGATTCTTTATTCTGTCATATTTTATAAATGCATTATTGTTTTGGCTTGTAGTAGTATAACCTGGAAATACTTAATTCTGCTCCTTTATAAATTATTGTGGAATAGTTTATACTTGTAATGTGATTTCATTTTCATAGTGAAAAATGCTAATATTTAGGAGGAGAATTGATGACTTTTTGTAACTTCAATCAAAATACTTCTCAAAAAAGTTATGTTGTATATATATAGTAAAGTGATTAAGGTGATTAAGGAGCCACCCACTTGTATGTAATAATACCTTTGAATCAGCATAACTATTTTCTGTAAAATGGATTTCCTTTTATTTATTTGTCATTGCATTATCAATCATGTTTTTTTTTTCTTTCTTTCTCATTTGACCCTACCAGGTTCTCCCAAGACCAATGGCTCAGGAAGCTGGGGATGAATTTGCAATCTCCTGCCTCAGACTCCCAGTGCTAGGTTACAGGCATTATCTTATCAGTCTTTAAAAATATTTTCTATGAAACACTGCAATATAGATAAGCTCCATGATATTCATATTAGAGGTTTTGTTTGATCTACTTAATTTGACTTCCTCTGGTTTTGTTTTCATTTGTTACTTAGAAAGATTGTGTTATTATAAGTTGGACATTCTCTAGAGTATTTTTGTCTTAATTATTTTATGATACTACTTTGTCTGTAGAAAATAATCTGCCCTTGTTTCTTTCTTATGATGCTGTGTTAGCTGAATTTCACCCATCTAAAAATATTATTTTGGCAAGCTGTCTTTAGTAGTATTTAAAATACTGTTTTTGAATTAAAAATACTATATTATTCCTGACTTAATCCTTTAAAATGCACTTTGATACTTGATGGCTTTATAGCTCTGAGATATAAATGGGGTTGATTATTTTATTTACATTTTTTAGATAAAATTAACGGACTGTCTGTGTAAATAACCTGTATAAGATGACTAAGTTGAAATATGAAATCAAGACTCTAACATAATGAAGGGGACGCTCAGCAAGTACCGTATAAAACTGTCTAGAAATAAGAACAAAGAGTAAGCTTTCTGCATCTTTGATAGGTTCACATCTTAAACATAAGCTATTTACAATTGTGGTGAACCTGTGGCATGTGTGTGGTTTTTCTTTTAAGAAAGATGTTAATGTGTGAGTTGTTTTTTCGAAACTATTCACGTTCGGTTGTAGTGTTGGCACTTTGTGATAAATCAGTGGGGTTTTGGGTTGAAGTCTGGGTGCTCCTCTGAAAGGTTTGCCATCTCTGAAGAGCTCCTCTGATTCTGTTGCTTGTATCTCTGTGCCTGCATCTCACATCAGGATTTCCTGGTCTCACTGTTGCATTCTTGCTGACCCTTTGTAAACAATCCTTTCCAATTGTTCCAATATTTTTAAAACAAAGCTTTTGCCCATGCTCATTTCTGCCTGGAGCTGTCATTTCTTCGTTTTGGTAGCAGTAACTCCAGTTTGTTCTTACCTCTCCTTTACCTCAGGAGCAGCTCAAGTTCCTTTGCTTTGCTCTTGGCACAGTGGCAATTAATCCTTTTACGTGTTGGTGTCCTTGCTGCCTTTTCTCCTCTTTTCTGTGAATCCTGTGTTGACACCCGTATACCTGCTGAGCACGATTGATGCATTATAGGGGCTGAGGAAATATTTGTTGGACAAGTGAATGGATTTAATGATTTCATGAAATTTGTCTTTGTAACATTTATAACCAGCAGTTTTGTTGGTCTCTTTCTGCATTTGCCTCTCTGTCCGCTTGTATGCAGTGTGCCACTAGCAGCAAGGCAGAACTGTGGGTGTTACCAGTGTGCTTCTGTCACCGAAGGTAGTTTGAAAAGACAGATCAGTGGAAGACTGAATGAGGAATGAAGAAAGGGACAGAGACCAAGTATTAAAAGAATGTGATTTACGCAGGGTTATAGAGTTTTAAATCTGGACAGATGCTGTTATTATATCTAAAGAAATCTCTCTCTCCCCTCCTCCTTCCCTCTCTCCTCTGTCCCTCTGTCCCTCTCACACTTTATTTTTAAAAGTTAATATGTGTAGCACAGTATCAATTGCAGGATATTGGTGTCATCTACGACCTTATTCAAATTTCTCTTATTTGCATGAATTCATATGTTCATGAGAGAGGACAGAAAGGAAGGAAAAAGAGACCTGTCATTTTTAAAGCGAGAAAGTAGAAATTGACATTCAAGGTCATCAAGCCATGAGGGTAAAAAAAAAATGGTTTTTGCACTCTGTATTGCTGTTTGTTCACCAGCCAGCCGTGAGCTCTGTCTTGGGATTCTTCAAGTGTCAGGGATTATTCATTAGCATTTGTGCAAGAATGTGACTAATCTTCCTATATCAAAATATATTATTTGTGCCTCTTAGCTAACTGTTTATACTGACTCAGTGCGGTTTTATCAACTTGGATCTGTGTCAGAAATTGGAATGGAAGTCTGACTTTTGTTTTTGCACAGGAGGAGTTCTCTATTTAAAGAAAGGCCTAATTAAGGTTTCCTGAAACTGCCTTTTAATCACTTGGATTAGAATAAAAAGAAATGTTTTTAATCACATACATATCTGTTAATGCTTTTTTTCTGGTATTTAATTCCTTGGATAAATACTAGCAATAAAAGCAGAAACTTAATGGGACTTCAAACATGATTTCTGAACTATATATGTTGTGTAGTATATTAAATAGTGTTTTAAATGTATTACTATTGTCTTAGTTACTTTTCACTAGTCGTTGAGACAAAATACCTGATGCCCAAAGTTGGGAAAGGAAAGGTTTATTTCTCACAGTTTTTGGAGGTTTTAGTCCATACTCAGTTGGCTCCAAGGCAGGGTAGCATGGCGGGGTCGCAGTTCATGGCAGCTGCAAACAGCAAGGTGAAACCTGCAAGAGAGAGAGACACACCTTCTTCCTGCCATTACATCACATCCTGGCTCCACCCCCTAGGAGGGTGTAGCACTGACACCATCAATCCAAGCACTAGACAATGAACCAATCACAAATGCACAATGCAAATACATGAGGCCTGGGGGCCACTGACATAAACCATGACAACTATAAAGTACTCTGTATTTAAAATTGACTAGCAGTTACCCTTAGCAGTTCCTGGAAGTAGCAGCCTCTCACACCTAAGAAGAAGTATTCAGGGATATATGTAGTTTGATTTTTGTGCTGGAATTGGATTTTTTAAATTATACTTTTTTTTCATATTGCAAATAAAATGAAAGAGAATGATTTATAGTTATATAAATTAGTTATATAAACATAGTTATATTGGTTATATTAGTTATATAAATATAGTTATATAACTATAAATCATAAATGTATAGTTATTATAAATTATTTAGCTATAAATAATTTTTAAGGCTGCATAGTATCTCTGATTGAGTTTAAATATTCTAGCATGTGACATTACCAGTACAGATTATAAGTTTCCTTTGACTTATAATTTTTAGATCTAGAAATAATGTCTCATGAACACTGGCTGTTTATCCTGTAAGAGGTTCAAGTTTACATTTTCTAGCTGTTGGTCATTTTTCTAAGATAGGTTAGTTGACTGTAGAATACAGCGTGTGTTTTTAAATTAGTTATTCTTAAATACTTAGAGTAATAAGCTGAAATGAATCTGATTTGCAAAAAAGTAATTTTAGGTATATTAATTACACTTTTAAAGTTTTTTACCAAGAGACTTTTTTTTTAAGATTTAGGGCCAAGAAACTTTTGTTTTAGTAATAGTTCATGTTACAATTATCATTATTAGAAATTAATTAATTTCATGAAATAAAATAAGGGAAAACATTCTTCAATAAAAAATCTTTGAACTGACACTATTTCCTGGCCAGCTGATTTTAAATTAACATCAATCTACAAGGGAACCAGTGGAGCTTACTTTGTAGAGCTCCTGCTGAGAGCCAAAAGCCTGTTTCTGCATGTATACTTTCTGTGCTTGAATCTGACATTACTGTATATTTCTTTTAAGTCAGTGAAGAGTTTTAATGTTTCTTTCTTCTCTTCTGTCTGCAAATGTGTTTATTTAGCAATTTTAGGAAATTTTTTGTTATGTTGTTGAGAGTTGCTGGGTCCCTGTTTCTAAATGTCTCATCTTCATTTCTCACTGAAGTTTAGAAGCAAGATACTGGGACATTAAAACAACATGTGTAGTTTACCATTGCCTTGTTACTTTGTTGCATACTATTAAACTGTTACCTGGCTTTTGCCCCATTTGAATCTTTTATCTGTTGCAGAAAGTAGTTAACCAACCAGAGTCTACAAAGGAAAATAATAAGAACAGTGTTTGGCAGTTCTCTGGGCAGTTCTCTGGATTGTTCCACATTCCTGTCTTCCAGTCTTTGAGTTTATGGATATAATGAGGGTAAACAAGAGTAAGCATAAAGGAGGATTTTTTTTTTTTTAGATACATTGAAATTAAAAAGAAATCTCAGATGGTGACGAGGTTATCCTTTTGATTGTTATTCTTAGCAGATTATATGCACCCTTAAGAAATAAGGGAAACTGTGGCAAGGGTATGGGGCCAGAGGTGTGTTGGTTGGTTATAAGGTCACCTGTTAACACTCTGACAGCGTTTCGGTTTTCAGAGAAGTTGGATGACCATTGATATTT
Source organism: Dolichotis patagonum (assembly GCA_004027295.1). NCBI lineage: Eukaryota > Metazoa > Chordata > Mammalia > Rodentia > Caviidae > Dolichotis > Dolichotis patagonum. The sequence goes on from PVJX010002337.1 coordinate 109,985, forward strand.
TCAATACTGATACTCGACTCAGGCCATTCAGTTGACTGCATCTCTTAACCTCCTAGGGTTAAACTCAAGTGTATGGTCTGTTTCACTCAGCTCTGTCAATGGAATACAAGCTGCTTCTGTGCTAATTTTTTTCTTTTAAACTAATTCTGAAAAGGTATTTCATAAAGATTTGGTGCATGTTTATATTTGTTTTCCTCTCTGCATTCGTGTATTAATGCAGTGTGCACTCGCTGACGTATGATGTTCATGGAAGGCATGGTTGATTGCTGAGTTTAATAAATACTCAGAATTGAAAATGAATGGATCCACCAAAGTGGTGTGTTATTTTGTGTTATCATTTAAGCAGCTGATTTTCAAAGCTGTAATTAAAGCTGATACATTACTTACTGTTATGGATTTCTCTTACTGTATGTGAAATGTTCCTAGTTTTGGGGTATAATTTACTTTTACATTTGTCGTAAGATGATTTTCTTAAATGTCACAGGAAAGCATTCATTTCAGTAATTACTACTTTCCATAAACAATATAATTCAATCACACGAACAAAATAAATGTGTGTGTTTTGGAAATACCAACAATGAATAATATGAAATGTTATCCCATCTTCAGGTTAATCTGATTGTATATTGTTGGTACAACAGTGAATTTTAGGTGGCAAATTTTGTTATCTTTAAGTGCAGTCATTAAGCTGGGCAAGGTGGCACATGTCTATGGGTCTCTATTGTTAGGGCAGCTGAAGTGGAAGCATCACTTGAGTTCAGGAGTTAAGGACTCGCTTGGGCAATAATAAGAATCCATTTAAAATGTAAAGCATATGCAATTCAGTAGAATACAAAATATTATCCCCACATTCAAGAAATTTAAGGGTATAGATACACTCTAGTGACATAAGAGTCTGTATTAAAGCGTTAAACTGGCATATTGTTTATATTCCAAAAGCACAGAATTTGCCCTAATGTAGTCTCATATGAATGACTACTGTACCTGAACAACTTATCTCTAAAATAAACTACAAACAAATACTCATATAGGTTCTTAGAAATATATTACTCAGGCATGTAGGACAAGGATCAGGTGTAGACCGGAAGAGAGTAAGGTTAGTAATTTAGTTTGATCTTTTTATTTCAGTGTTCAGCTAAGGATGTTTAAAATTTTTTAAAAACACTATTTTACATTGAAAAAGTCTTTGTACAAGGTAGGAAAATTAACTTAATATTTTGGTCTTAAAATTACTTGAAAGACCTGTTCATACTGGTTTTAGAAAGCTCCGTTGAAAATGTTCATGTTGAAGCTTTAAGTAGTCAGGCTGGCCAAACAGCCAAAGAAAAATTTCAGCAATATCTTTCAGGAAAAGTTCTGTAAATATAGTTTTCTTCTTGGCGGCTTCTAATTACATAGAGCAGCACTAAATATTTACTCCCCACGCTTTGTAAGTATAATGATTGATTACTGAGTAAGGCATCTGGAGATGCTGTGTCTACCTACTTGTGTGGCATTGAGCAAGTTTCCGGGGCCATTTTACTTACCTAACAACATGTGGTGTTGTACCACATCATCTCTGAATTCCTTTCCAGCTGTCATTGATGTGTTGGATTCTACTTCAAAAGCAGTAATGCTGGATAACTTTGAACTAATGAAATAATCTTGAGAAGGATCCCAAGTTTCACTCACGTATTTTTTGAAGCAAATAAAGTTTTGTGGCTGTTATTCTTTATGATATGTATCCATGTAGTGTCACATTACAATCAGAATTATACAAGTCTTCAAATCTGAACCCACAGGAAATTTTATTCATCTTGTTCTTAGCAAGCATTTATTCTGTTACGTTTCTGCTATGTGCAGAATATGAGATTAAGTCTGAGGGGGGATGTATAACACCTTTTCCTGTGAAATTATATTTTCACATATTTTTCTAAATGTATAGCTATGTATTAAATTGCTGAAAATGATTATTGGGCACATATCAAATTCTTAAGATTATTTTCAAGATTATGTTGCTGGTTAGGCAAGCTGATACTTGCTTCTCATCCCAGTACTCTGGATTCTGAAGCCAGAAGATTTCAAGTTTGAGGCCAGCTATGGAGTACATGAGAAGTGTCTGAAACAAAAAGGAGAAAAGCTCAAACTATACAAAAACTGTTATTGCTGGTAGCACATTACTTGAATTGAAGATAATGGAAGATAAATCTACTTGACTTTTTTTTTGAGGAAAAGTCAAATATTCAAGAAAAGAGGTGATTCATTTGCAACCAGTATTTTTGGTGATACATACTTCAGTGATATCTGGTTGTATCTGTAGAAATTTAATGAAGAGCTAATTTTTTTTGTATAATGGTAGCCTACTGGATATGTATAAGATTTTGAATTTTAATTGGTTTAAGTATTTAGTTTGGTGTTGATCAAAACTTACTCACTGCTGTAATTAGTATAAAAAGAATTTTGTTCATGTCCCTGAACTGTTAACTAACAGTAGTCTAGAAATTCATATGGTTATATTTTTAGGTTTGTAATGAAAATGAGTTGCTTTAATTTTTTTTATCAGCCTCATTTTATTGCTTTAATTATGGCAAACGAAAACCTAGTTTTCTAAACATTCTATATTATTGACCCATATCTTAGACAGCTTTCACACATTTTTTTGTTGTTTCCCTTTATCTGGAAATCTGTGCTCATTAATTTGGCTCAAAGCAGCACATACTGCCTCTTACACGTGTCTGCTTTCTTTGAGTTCCTTTTCAGCCAGCTCTTTGGCAGAGCTTGGCAAGGGGTTAAGGCTTATCGTAACTTTGTGACCTTTAAAAAGACTTGTTGAACGATAAAGATCTTATGTTTACCATCTCTGTGATTTCTTAATAAGAAAATTCATTAAGCAATACAAATATCAAATTCTGTTGTTTTGAAGTTAAGTTTGGTAAATAGTTGAGAGTATCGGCAGGTTTTCATTGAGGGCTGTGCTCATTCCCCTGAAGTTTTATTTGAGTGCTGAGTATGGTTGAATTCATTTTATTGCATGGTTGGTTGGTTTGTTCGTGTGGGAGATTGAACCAGCGTTTTGTGCAAGCTAGGGCAAGTGCTCTGTCACTGAGTCACATCTACCTCCAGCGTTCCTTAGGTTGAGATCTTTCCAGGCATAATATATTTACCTGAGTGAATGTAGATGTTTATTCCTAATTGATTAGTTTAACACATGCTATATATGCCACATGAAATTGAGAGAGAAAATTTCCTCCAGATTTCTGAGTTTTTAAATCCATAGCAAATTTCATGCACTTTGTTCTTTATTTCGCAAATGTTCACTTTGTCTTGTCCTTCTTAAGTGCAGATTTTGGGAGCAGGTACTATGGGAACATAGTAATTCATGTAATTTGCCTCTTATCCTAAAGAATCACTTTTCTTTTTTCATCTTTCTTTTCTGTCTTCCATTCTTTTTTCCCTTAAATATGCAATGCAGGTAATTACTTGAATATAATTCAAAGGAAGATAAAAGCAATGCTGTTGATACTAGCAAAATCGTATAGGTTTTCAGAGAATAGAGTGATTAATTCCAGCTTCAGGTACTGGAGACAAACATCACTAACAGATGAGTGAGATTTTGATGAGCACCAAAAGGAGAGAAATGTTTGCAGTCTGAACCAATAGAGATTCTAGTATGTCTGACATTCCAGGGAATATCATATTAGCTGAAAATATTGGGTCATGTGTTTTACTTAGATCATGAAAAATGTGACTAGGATTTTTAGTCCATGTCAGAATAAATGCCATGCTCGGAAATGTGGGCTATATAAAGATTAGAGGTCATGGAATGAGGCAGTTTGAGCCCTTCTTTAAGCAGGTGATCATGGGAACAAATGGAAATTGAACAGAGGTGATAACCTGGAGGAGAACAATCAGTAGGCGGCCTTGACTGTTGTTTAGATGAGGTGTAAGGGCCTGAGCCCAGAAGCAGCAGTTACTGGTAGCTGTGGAAGTTAAAAGTGCAGTGAGGATGTAGAATTGATGAATATAATGCTGTTAAGTTTTTGAGTTAGTTTGTGTGGAGGAGTGTTAGAGATGGGGTGCTCGCTCACTCTGAAATATGGGGAAAGGAAAGAGTTTCTACACATAGGAGAATATCCGAGTGAATTCAAGTATTTAAAAATATTTGAGGAGATTAAAAACACTAGGTATAACAGAAGGTACCACAGCTGATAAGCTCAAAGCACTATAAATACAATAGAAATACAGTGAAAGCACATACCATTTTATGTGGTAGATACCTCAAAATATAAAAAATTAATGAAATTATCTTTAATAGTGTTTTATTTAACCTAAAATATCTAACATTTTTTCATGTAATTAAAATGGAAATTTGTATTGAAATACTTCATATGCTTTTTCCCATACTGTTTTGAAGTTTAGCTTGTATTTGTACTTAGAGCGCATCTCAATTTAGGTAACTGCATTTGGAGTGCTGAGTTAAAGGAGTGCCTAATGACCTTGTTTGGACAGTTATGTTTAGGAAGCTATTTCTAAAGTTATCTACAATTTATATATATGCAAAATATATACTCTGTGTGTATATGTATGTATTGGTACACACATATATAAATATACCGAGTTTGCCAAAAAAAAAATACGTATGTACTTCAGCAGTTCGTCATACTAATAACTGGAGGTTAACAGCCACCACTTTGGGGACCTCTTATAATTGTAGATGCCAAAGGTAACTTGTATTACTCTCATGATAGCTCAGTAAATGTATTAATATATTCATGCAAGTTTTTCTTTTCTTGATGTATGCATTTTTCTGGCACACTTGGTATGTATGGCATTTAAGTTAGAATTTAAGAGGAAAGTACACAGGAATTTGAGTGAATGGAAGAAACTTATGCTTAGCATTATCCAAAAAGCACTCCTATTTGAATGTATTTCTATGAACTGTTCTTAGATTTAAACATATTTAAGCTGGAATACATTTTTTGAGAGAAAAATGTAATTTCAAAAAATGATACAGTAAAAAAGTTAAGTAACCTCTTCAAAGTGAACTGACATAACACATTTAATTTCATCGTTTTAAAGACTATATGGTTATGGCTTGTATCCAAATGTTCCCCCAAAGCCTTATGGGGTCATAGCTGGGTTTTTTTCAGAGGTGGCTGTGTGACCCTGGGATTGATTCATGATGCAGTGTTAGGTTCAGGGGCAGTAGGAGTAAAGGTGTGATTGCTGCCTGCCCTGAAAAGCCTGGGTAAGACATAAGGGAAGAAAGGAGCTGTGGGTGTCCCTTGTTGCTTTGCTATTTTCTGCTTGCCATGAAGTGTTTCTCCTCTGCCATGCTTTTCTGCCACGCCACCCTGCTTTGGAGCCAGCTGATTATGGACTGAAAGCTGCACAAACTGTGGGCTTAATAAATCTTTCCACCTTTAGCCTTGAATGTTGGGCATTTTGTCTCAGCAACAAGAGAAAAGTAACCAAGACATATATGTATCCAGCTTTTTAAAACTTGGTCATACTGATCAACCTCCAGATTATTTTCATTGGCTCTTTCACTAAGGATGGGGCCTCCCTACCACTGCTTTGCAGTTGGAATAATAGATGAATCAATAAAGTACTTTGCAGAATTCTAGGGTACAGTAGAGGGAACAAATGAACCACAACCCCCAGGGCACGCCTTGCTTCACAGCATGAGGAAGATAGAGGTGTGGGCAAGGTGCTTTGAGCTAGTTACTCCTTACTGAGCTTTGAGATCTGGAGGAGGTCGTCCCCTCTTGATTGACTTTACAGGTTCCTTTATCCTTTGGAAAGATCTGTACGTAGTAGAAAAGAGCAGTTGCAGGTAGAGAATCTGAGACTTAAAAACGTTTATACAATGATAAATCGTCAGGGGCTTGAAAAATAAATCCCAAGCCTTCTGACTTCACAGCCTCTTTTCTTACATACTGAACCTAAGGAAATGAATAGAGGTTCTGTAATTATTCTACAAATTGTGTATTCTAAATCTCTTGGGTAATTATCTCAACTAAAAATTACACATTACAATAATCGCAACTAGCAAATTACCTGGAATTGCTTGTTCAGTGAGTATATTTCAGCAACCAAAATTTGTACATAAAATGACTATGCATGAGAGCTATTTATAATAGCTTGTCAGCATAGGCAGTGAGAAGACTTCCTTGATCTTTCTAATTTAATTTTCCTCAACACTGCAGATTTAAATGTTACCTGGCTCAGCATTGAAGCCAGAAAGTTCTCCTGTTCTCAGGAGAAAGCAGTTTAAATTTTACTGGCAAAATGGAATACTTACATGAATGTCTATGGGTATATTATGAGAAAATATTAACTCCTGCATGTTAATCTTTTTGCTAACTTTACTAATTTTTCCTATTAAGTAAAATGTCAGTGTCTTCTAAATGATTTAGGAAGCAACTACTTTAATAGTACCATCTGCTAATGTCGTAAATTGTCTCACTTGCTTCAGTTATAGTTAGGTCCTGAAGTACTGAATGTGGGTGTATCTGGGTGGACCAGTTACACCTCTTTCTCATCCCTTCTTCTAAGCATTTGTCACCAAACACAGAAACACATACCTAATTTTTATGGGTAGATAGTGCTAGGATTTGAACATTTTTGACCTACGTCGTTCTGGTTTGTGAGTTTCTTGTCTACCCTGGGTGACCTGAGTCATGGTGAACACTGACGTCTCGGGTTTTAATTAGGTATGTGGCACCCACGCAACTCTCACTCTTTCCTGTGAGTTGGCAACTCTGGAGGAGACTAGTTTCTTGCCTCTTCTGGCTCACACATCTTTAAGAATCTAGTGGAGACTTAAAGATTCTATCAGAAAGATGCACATAAGCATATGCATGATTTGATAAGATTAAGGAGGAATCAATAAAATAATATGCGAACTGGGACCTATTCCCAGCTGGAGAGGAGTAGATGGGGAGGGGACACCTGTGCCTGTGAACAGCGCCACCTGCCTAGGTAACGGCAGCTCCTGGGTGCTGCAGTTGCCAGAAGTGAGACGGCAGTCAGGCAGATGAGGACGATCAGCGTGAATCCAGTGTCCGGGGTGATGTGGGCCTACTTGGGTATGTGAGGTATTTTAAATTTATGTGCCGTAAGTGAGAGACTTGATTTTGAGACTTAAATCTTAAAAGTTAACAGAATCCAATTTTTGGTGAATTGGTGATCTTTATCATTTCTGATTCAACTTTGTATATACCTTCATTTTATGTTGAACAGATGTCTGTTCTCCAAACCCCTAGCTCTTAACACCCCCTGGTTCCTTCAGGGTGTTTCCTAGATTACAGTGCAGAGTATCATCTTGCTAGAGGTGGGGTCCTAAGTTTGGCACCATTTTCAAAGTGTGTTTTTGAGTAAATCCTGCTAGTAAGCCTCAATTTTTACCATGGAGATTTGTTGTTGTTTTGTTTTTGTTTTCTTGATAGTAAGGATTGAACTCTTTTCACACTGAACTCTTTCCCCAGCTCTTTTATATTTTTTGTTTTGAACTAGGGTCTCAATAAATTGCCGGCACTGAGCTCAACTTGTGATCTTCCTGCCTCAGGCTTCCATGGTGCTAGGACTACAGGTGTGTGCTGCCTGCCTCAGCTTGCAGAGAGTTTTAAGAGATGTTGCTGCTGTTATCTATGGCCTTTGATTTGTTCAGGGCTCATGCAGCCTATTTTAGGGAGACCCTTGGTTGTTTACTGTGTTGGAAAGACTGAGGGAAAAAGACCATTTCACATAAAGGGATGCAGCAACATTGTTAAATACATCTGAGTTCTTTGTAAGATGAAAATAAAAATTGTTTGGGCCTGTCTTAATGCTTACTGCTTGTTTGAATGGCTCAGTGACTAATTTGAGTAGTTGTTAGAAAATTCCTCATTTTCACCTTTAAATTCATTATACTTTTAAGTAGGTAAATACATTTTAAGTGATCTTTAATACACTAAAAATACTAAAAATATGATATACTTTCTAATAAAAGTTCTTTTACCACTTTTATAAGTGGACTGTTAACACAGTGATTATCATTTTACTCTTCTATACCTTTGTTTGCCAGCTATTAAAGTTATAAACCATACATGTGTTAATATCTGCTACTTCTTTATATTCTGTTTTCTTGAGTGCTGTAAAGCTGTATTAATAAACCAATATTTCAATCCCCCAAGAAAGGTAAGTCCTCTCTGAAGTTTGGCTTTCAACCTGCTTATGTCACAAATGATTAAAATTTTTTCAGTGAAAATTTAACAGGCAAATGTTAAAAAATGTATCTTAAGGCTTGTTCTGGGATTTTAAAAAATAACTGCTGAGGTATAATTCTCTTTTGCCCTTAGAGACCTTCAAATGATTGTGTTAGGCAAATTAATCAAAAATTCTTTTGACAAAGTAGCATTGAGTTGTTTTTCTTTAATTTGTTTTGTGGTTTTTTTTTAAGTAATGTTGGTTTATATAGTAGTTTTTTATACTGTGTTCTTTTTTTTCCTCCTAGGCTAGTATGAAGGTATTATATATACTTGTATTTTCATAGTAAGATCACATCGGGGCTTTGTTGCAGAATTACCAATAGATGTTCCGAGAGTATTGCTTGGTAACATGTTGCTGGGGCTGGTGGCATTGTGTATAAACACAATTTATCTTTCTAGAAAATTTTATATAAATCTAGATTTTTGCGAGCAAACCTATTGTTGTTAGATAAAAAAAAGTTCTCCATTTAAGGAACTCCAAATAAAGTTTTCTGTCAAGCATGTGAGTGTTCACAGTGATTTCCAGTCATGGAGGTGGTGAAACATGAGAATTATCAGGGGGTTTTTAAAGCAACACTCAGAACGTAATCCCCGAGATTGACTTGGGCAAGACTATGCCTGGCCTTAGTAGCCGCGCCCTACGCTAGGTGGAATGCAGCTCTACATCTTCACTCTATCCTTTTTTATTTCGAAGCAAGGTCTCACTGTGTTTCCTAGGCTGGGCTCAAACTTGAAATCCTTGCGGTGGCAGCCTCTGGAGTGCTCTGATTACAGGCATGTACCCCCGCGCCTGGCTCTCAGCAGCATCTCAGATGACTGACTCGCAGCTCGCTATGGAAACTGGCATGTGTTTGAAGGTACCTGGAGATCTTCCTACCCTGTGGTTTCAGCTTGGGCTTTGTATTGAAATTACTTGGGGGTTTAGACAACTGATATCTTGTGTCCTGTCCACATAGGTTTTGATTTAATTGCTTTAGGATTTTACTGTGTGTGGCACTGCAGTCAGCGTTGAGAACTTGTGATCACTCCATAGCTTTTCATCAGATGCAAAATTTGAGGTCTAAACCAAAGAAATGGAGTGATTTGTCCAAGATCTGCTGAAACAATTCTTAGCTTTCAGACCTTGTTGTCGAGTGTTTTTAGCAGGACATCATTCATTTTGATAAACGTGTGGATTCTGATGTATCAGAAGTTCACATAAAATTATGGTTGTTCTCTGTTTAATTCAGAAAATGATTTTTAAAAAAAAAAAATTAATCCTGGAGAAGTGAAAGTTAGTATCATAAGGTAACAGTAACAAATGAATTAGAGTCTAGAAATTAAAACCGTTCATATATCCTATAACTTGTCTGCATTCTCTGGAAGCAGATTAGGCAAAGAAGTAACACAAATGAGATTTGTTAGGTCGGTTAGCTCCATGTCATTTGTATGGCAGAAATTATAAATACTTGTGTTAGAACATGGGTGTCCCGAGAGCTTTGGTTGGAGTTATAACTACAACCATCATGACAAAGTACTCTTTATCAGTAATATTAATAGAACAGTGCTTTAAGAATATAATTTTTACAAGGTCAGAAAAATTTAAAGTATTGAGAAAAGATAATAGGATAATTACATGGTCTCATTTTTTGGGAAACAATGTGTTTCCCTTAGGGGAGAGGAAAGGTGAGAGGCACTTATCCATCTGTCCATGGCTGGTTCCTTCCCAAGTATACACAAAGTTGTGTCTTGAGTTTCACTTGTTACCCCTACAACACCTGTGCCTCACCTTATGTATTGTATTTGTCTTCTGTAGTCTTCAGCCTGGCACATTTGTGGCCATAACGTCTGTTTATCAAGTATTTGTTGAGTGAATCAAAACAGATTAGAAACTCTCAGGACAGTGGTTTGCAGAGTGTATTCTGCAGACTAGCACAATCGTCAGGAGTAGCAGGAGCTCTCAGGGAACTTGCTGGAAAGGCATTTTCTCAATCCCTACCTGGGGTTACTGAATCAGAATCCCTGGAAGTGGGGAACCAGTTGTGTAGTGTTTTAAGATGCCTATATTTACTGTACTGACTATCATAAAATGAGGATTGCCATTTGCACTCTCTAGAAGACTCATGATAATGAATAAGATTATGTCAGATGTGAATTTAGATATCAGGCGCTGTGCTAGGTGCTTTTATAGATGTCCTTACCATGTTGAACACTTGATGCTCTTATCCATTTGCTCTGGTTTCACAGTGGACATACTTGTTTTAAAAGGTCAATTGCTTATTATTTTTCTTACCTCTTTTGATCGGCTTAGTTCTCCTGGATGCTTGACTATGGCTGGTGGCTTAGGATAGCCTTACTCTGTGCATGTGCCCCTTAATTGGATGGCTGGAGCTTCACTCCACATGTCTCTCAGTTTCAAGGAGGATAGTTCTAGCTTGCTAACAGGATTTGAATAAGGCTTCTTGGAGCAAGAGAGAAAGGACACACAGATGTACAGGATCTTCCCAGCCTCTGCTTCTGGGGTGACCCCAGTCAGAGGAAGAGATACATGACAAGTCCCTTGATTCAAGGGAGAAGTAGTACACTCCACTTCTTGATGGGAAGCAAAGGCACTTGCTGACACGTAATGGGAGGAATCTGTACTTACTTTATAATTCATTCCATAAATGTTTGCCAATGCACTACAACTGTTTATTCTTCAAAGAATGGTAATGAACTTGAAGTATAAGATAGCTATCCTTTGAAAACAGAAAGGAAAGACATTTTATGAGATTTACCTTCTGATTGTTTGTACCTTATGATTTTTATCATGGAAAATTTATATTTTCCTGCCTTCTATGGAAATATTTTTGGAAACATGATTTAAAAAAGAGATTTATAGAACTGTAGCACAGATCGGAACACAACTTGTTATACTGGTCTTTTAATTGTGAATAAGACTACTTTGTATTTAAAAGACAATAAAACATCATAGCAATTTGTGTACCTTTATTTTAATGTGCCTGTTTATTTTAATTATGCATATTTATTTTTATTTTACTTTTGGTGCCAGGCATTGAATTCAGGGCCTTGTGCATACATTCTTAGCCTGCTGTTTATAGATAATAAAAATGTAAAATAGCTAGAAGGTAGCTTTTCTCTACTTAAATGTCCTGTTAGATAACTTCCACACAGAGCATCCATGTCTTTTCAGTACATGTCCTTTGTTTACCTGGCTCCCCGTGGGTTTTCCTTTTTTTTTTTTTTAATTTTCTTTAGAGGCATCTTCTGTTCCTTCTCATTATTTATCATGAGTTCTTATCACCTATTACTATTCGTCTTGCCTCCATTTCCATCTTTCTCCCTCTTATCATGTTAAGTGTCTGAAAGTCCCCCCAGAGCCTCGTGTAGTCAGGGGAGCAGGCCTCTAGAGTTTATGATTGTTTCCTAGTCCATTGCTGGGATAAAGTATGTGAGTGCCCCACTGCCCACGGCCAGATAGCCTGCAAAGAATATAAGGAACAGAAAGAAGATTGTCTCTCTCCTCTCTTGTTGCTTTTTCTCTTCCACCACCATAAATTGTTGCTTTTCTGTCATGTGCTGCCCCGGAGCCAGCCAATTTGTGGACTGAAACATCTACATACTGTGAGCTAAAGAAATCATTCCCCCTTTCGGTATTGGGCATTTTGTCTCAGCAACAGAGAAAAGTAACTAAGACAGATCATTTCTATTGTTTTTGCATTATAGACATTGTACATTTTAAACGATTCGTGAGCAGTTATCACTTCTGAGTTCTCATGTTATCTTTTATAAGCATTGATATTTCCATTTGAAGAAATGAGACTCTTCCTTTTGCTGTTCTAATCAACTATGGTCTTTCTCTATGATATCTGACTATTTAAAACAACATCAGTACCTTTCTAATATCTGGCTGCCTGTCTCACAAATATTATATATATACATATATACATATACACACACACACACACAGCAGCAGGCAGCTAGGGAGAGTTCAACACCAGGATACAGCTCTTCATTTGAAATCATGTGTTTGCATAAACTCTTCTCACTCAAAATGAGCAGCAAAGAGGAAGAAAAGGGCAGTTCTTGGGTTTTAAAAGAGGAAGTCTCTTTCTTCTACCCTTCATGTTGAACATCTGGTCTGCCTAAAGATGTGGGGTAGGGGGGAAGGGTTTACTCTCCATTCTGCCTGCTCTTACCCTAAATAATTTGATTTCTGATAAAGTTTCTGTTTTTACTGTGGTCTGGAGAGGCAGATGTTTTCATTAGTGATTTGTATAAGGAGATCAGAAAGCTGTATGTAAAGCCATAGAGTTCCTTGAGCAGTAAACATTGTATAGTAACTTGCCAACATTTCAGATCTCTACAAAGGGTAAATCATTTTAATGAAACTTCGAAGCAAATAAGTTTTGTGTTTGCATCTTACTTTAGAGACAAAACAAAGCCAGAAACTTACTTTACTTCCTGTGTTTTATTTTATTTTAAAATTGTAATTTTATTTAACTGTTAAATAAACAATAAGTTTACATGTGCAGAAATTAAACAGCCCTATGCGATCTATATGCCCTTTTTTAGAAGTCCACCTTTTGAAAAAAATTTTAGGTGAGGCTTTATGTCTGTTTGTTCAATATGACAATTTTAATGTAGCATTTAAAAATAAGTGCTTTGTTATTTACTGGAAAACAACTTGCCTCTTTTGAAGAGCAAATTAGTGCCTACTTCTGATAATATGTGTCTACTTAAAAACTGAGGTGACTGGGTTGAATTGGTCATCAGTAATTAGCTCTTAGTGTTCTGCTACCACAATGGGAACACAGCTGAGGGAACTGCCCTGCTTTTGAGCTTCAGTAGACTGATGAAAATGATAGATCTTCTGCTTTACTTCTGTTTAGATGTACAGAATTCAGAGATGCCTGTGGTAGAGAAATGCAAACACTTGTGCAAAGGAGGTGGCCTTGATATCAGAATCAAATTACATACCTAAATCGAATCAGATCTAATTTTACCTATGTAGTTTTACGTATGTATAGCATACATTTGAAAACATTTTTATTGGAATTCAAAGTTTTTTATATGCAGTTGATAGTTGAGCTTTTCAGTGAGGGAAGCTGATTTTTTTTTAAAGCAACTCATAGTATCTGCAACTTAAGGAAAACAGAAAAAAGAACCACTTTAAAAAAATTGTTTTTTATATTACCCTCAGTTCATGGACTTTGACTAAATGTGTAACTGTGTCAGTTTAATATTTAGCTTTGGGGGGCAAGCTTTGGTAGAACGGAAGCCAAGGAACAACTGTCTTCTCAGGTCATAAACTTGTGTTTCAAGGAGTTACTGTTAAAAAAAGAGAAGTTTCCTTTGCTTTCTTAACTCAGAGAAGGGGGAAAGTACATTTTACACATAAACATGCACATGTGTACCCTCAAACATATCTATTCATGTGTTACATATTTGTGTCTGGTTTATGTACTTAACTTTATGATTGTGAGACTGATTCCAGTTGCTATATCTCATTGCAATTTTCTCATTTTCATTACTGCTTAGTAGTTGTCTTGTGACTATCTCACAGTTTAATCTATGTTGTCTTTTATTTTTTGTGGTACTGGGATTAAAACTAAGGCGTAATCATGGTAGGAAAATGCTGTTCCACTAACGTACATCCCCAGCCTTAACTCTGTTCTATTTGCGGACGTTTGTCATCAGCAAGGTTTCTGTGGATGTTTGATGGAAACAAAACTAAAGTAGAACTGGTGGATTTTAGAGAATGTATATATTCTCTTAGGGTAGGCTATATGAGATTTGATTAAAAAAGTGTTGTGGGTGTTTAAAAATAAAAGGCACATTGCCATTAATCCCCCTCAAAACACTTCTGGCTTCAAGAAAATGTGTCTCATCATTCTTGCCATTTTCTGAAGCACGTTTGGATATACTATTAGTGTCTTCACAGGTGCTACCTGCCACTGCCACTGTCAAATGCCATGCAGGTGGCAAACCTGTAAAACATGACTCACTCACCTCATGAACTGGGTCTGGCACCACTGTGACTTCTCAACGTCAAAATGACCAGGAAAGATAAATATTCTGAATTGATTCAGGACACTCAGACCATAACCACAGCGCAACTGAAGTTACTCACGAATGTGAGGGCTCCATAACTGCTTCAGGAAGTGACAGGAAGATGGGATAAGTGTATTTCAAGTGAGGGGGAGCTTTAGCTCTTGTGGGAAGATCCCCAGATCATATAGAATTTCTAATTTTATTTCTTTGATAAATCACCATACTGATAGTACCGTTCACTTTCCCACTAATAATACACAAGGGCTCCTTTTTCCACCAGCATTTGTCATTCTTTGACTTTTAGATGACTGCCATTCTTTCTGCTGTAAGATGAATCTTAGTGTTTTAATGTGCAAGAAATGTATGATTTCTAAGGTGCTTCTTTCTCTACAATTCTGTTACTATTTTGAAATGTCCAGAAAGCGTGCTACAAACACTGTTTTGTAAGTATCAGCTCTGTCACAACCAGACTACTCAGCGAGTTTATTGTCTGATTGTGTGATTTTTACGGTAATTAAGTCATATTTGGATATGAAGACATGTTTGAGTTTTTCAGCAGTCAAGCTTGACTACTAGTAATAAGCTAATTCATATAAGACCCACATTAAAATGATTTTTCTTTCTTTGCATGGTATCAGTTGTCAAATAGTTTAACAGACACTGATCAAAATTAGAAAGTAATAAATTTTTACTATCAAATAAATTTGATAACTTGGAATTTTATACCCCCAAATTCTTTACATTTTGTGCTAAATTTCCAGTAGCTGAATCTATTGTATCTGCTCTTGTTTTCACTGTTTTTGCAGTAGTTCATTTTCCTCATGACCTTTTGCAATTTTTAACAGGCCAGTTTCAGAGTTGCAAAAAATGAACTAATCTTAGGTAAGCAAAAAGTAGTCGTTAACAGACCATATTTAATTTGGTTTTGGAAGAAATTTCTGTTGTCAGTTTTTGGTTCTTTTCAAAAGCTGGTGTTGTGACTCACAGGATTCCTCCCTGGAATCATGGCCCTGTAAAGTACTGCAAGGTGGGAACCCATCTCCCCTTCACACTGAGCCATATCCCAAGCCTTTTATTTTTCTGTTTCTCATTTTGAGAGGGGTCTCCTTAGTCCTTAGTTTGCCTAACCTGGGCTCGAACTCATGATTCTGTTGGTCAGTCTGGCTTGGATCTGGAAGTTATAGCAGCCTAGTTTTAGTGAATCTTTGGTGAATTTACATTTACCCATTTTTAAAAAAATACATTGTTTTTCCCCCTGGAATTTTTGCCCTTCTTTTTGTGTTTGTTAGTGACAAGTAAATTACAGATTTTATGTTAATGCTTCTGTTGGTGAATAAGAGTTCTATGTCAGTTTTCCTTATTTTTGTTGTTAAACATTTCAAGGTTCTTTAAAGAAAAGCAGTTGGAATCCAGTGGTTTAGAGAATGCCTTCCTCTATCAGTTACATGATGTTGAAAGACTTGCTTCTCTGCACAGTAGATTTTCAGAGCTTTAGTTAATTTTGCCCTTGATTTATTGCTCTAAGCTAGCTCTGCCAAGAGTCTCTTCCTGCCTTTCACTTTGCTTCTTCCAGGTGCCAAAATGCAGCAGCAACTCCCTTAGGATTCTGCAGCTGCTACTTTCAAACTTGGCCACTCCCTGGCCTCCTTCCACCCTGTGATGTTGTGACTGTGACCCTGCCACAGGCTTAGCCACTCTCTCTCTGATCAGTAGTTTTCATGACCAAATAAGATAATAGAATATGATTGACATATTGTGAGAATATTTATGCTGGTGGGTTAAGCATCCGGGCCCCTCATACCTCATTAATTATTAAGTTGGCAGGACATACATCATAGTGGGAAGAATCAGGTCTAGAGGAGAAAGTACTACAGTGGTGTATTTGTGATAGATATTTTTTAATTTCCCTGTTAGCGCAGCTTATCTTTTTTTTTTTTTTTTTTTTTTTAACCTCTGCTGAACTGGACACAGCAGATGGATGGCTTGCATTTAGAACTCTCAAAGTTTTATGGAGGTTAAGGTATTCATATTGTGTTTCCTGAAGTAGGAGGAGGCAAGGAAACAACAGTCCTCTCTGTGACCTCTGGCATTATGGTAACCTGTCACAAGAGTTTAATTTCTCTCCCAGGAGAGAAGTGTGGGGATAAATTTGGGTGTGGGGATGAGGGCATTATTTGTCTGAAGCTGATATTTACAAAAGTGAAAAGTACAGACTGTCCCAAAACTCTGCCTTAAAGGGCTCTGGGTGAGGTCTTTAGAGTTATTGAGAAAGAGGGATGACAAGTGAAAAATCCCATAAGTGTCATTCTTGAGGTCTGACCTGAAAGAGAAGCTGAATCACTCTAAAACAATTACATCACCACTTGCTAGTGACTTTAGCAGGCTCTCAGTGCATTGGCAGCATCCTGAGAGGGACTGATAGGGAGTAGGTTTAGAACAATCACTGTAGTCTCTATATGAAATCTTTAAGTGCTTAGATCTTACGGCTTTTCAGATGCAATTTTACTTAGAGGAAGAGCATTGAAAATGAAAGTTTCCTGCTAATTAGTTAATGTTAATGAATAAACATTAAACTTGCCCATGGATCGCCTGGGTATCTACTTCTGGAGTAGATACTCAGGCCAGTCTGAGATTCTGCATCTTTAAAGCTCAGAAGTGAGTTTTAAATGCTGCTGACCTGAGGACCAGATTTGGAACATAACTGTTACCCATTTAAGCTAATACTATATTGCTCATGCTTCTGCATAGTTTTTCCTTCTAGGCACTTCACCGTGAAAATGTTATTCACACTGAAGAAAATACTCTTTATTCTCTGATAAATATCATTCAGCAATTTTATGGAAAGAACAGCAAAAAACAATAAGTAGTAATGGAATGCAAATTAAATCCTGCAGGCAACATACTGAAAATTCATTCTGGTCAGAAATCAAGTATTAGGCTACACTTTGCTATTTGGAGATAGCTCCATGTGTGTGTGGTACTGCATTCACACATGTGTGACCCCAAACAGCTGTCTGCAAAAAAGATTTTTCTGACAGATTTTGACACAGGAAATATATACATGCTCCATAAAATTTAATGGAAAACTATAATGCTGAGCTACAGTCCATTTAAAAAACAACAAATTGCAGAATATCACATAATAATCAGTCAAGATTTCTTTTTTAGCCCTTCCAGAAGTCTCCCTGACCAGAGGAATTTAGCTAAGACAATGTCAGATGGCAACATGGTATTTGATTGGCAATTAATAATGTGTGTTTGGATATGGTCAGATGCAACTGGGTTTTCTTTTTTTGATCATAAGAAAAGGATGCATTTCTTTACTACACTCAGTATATCTGGTGACTTGTATCTGGAAGTGAGGGAGTTACCGTGGTATTTTGAATGGAGACACCTCTTACAGAAATGTTTCAGCAGCGAGGTCCCTGAGCGCGTTTCAGATGGTTGTACTCCAGGGGCTGAGAGGCTGCCAAAGCAGAACATCTGCTTCGAAGACCTTGGCTTCTGGTGCATTCCTTTCTGGGTACTGTTGTTTTCTTTTGCTTGTTTTCTCAATTTGTTGAATCTAAATTCCATCAAAGACACAAGGACACTCAAATTTTATTATCTAACAATAGAGGAAGTGTCAACAAAGCTTTTAAAGTTGATTATGGATCTAAAGATCTCTAATGATTCAATTATACTTTGTGATACATTTGATTAAAAGTGATATTTTCAGCTTCCTCCCTTACCTCTTCCCATCCCATTCCAGCCACGCAGTCTTCCCTGATGGAGGCCTCGTCACACACTTAGACCTCTGCACCCTTGAGCAGCACATATGAAACTAGATGTGAGCTTGTGCAGCTAACATGGGAGGCCTGGGCACAGAGGCAGTGTCATATCGATGCTGTGATCTGGCTGTCCTGTCAGTCTCTCCCCTGAATCACTGTCTCTGCATTTTATCATGTCATCAGCAGGGTCTCCACCTGCATGCATTTATCTGCTAGCCTTGCACCCTTCCATTTGCTGTGTTCTTCTGTCTCGCTTGGCCTCTCTTAAGGGTTTCTAGAAGGCGTCCAGAGTTGAGAATTTTTTTCTTTTATGCTGTGTGCTCTGGAAGCATCCCAAATGCACCTGAATTGCACAGTAGCACAGTATTATTATATATCTATGTATCTACATATCTATCTTTATCTGTCTGTCTGTCTATCTATCTATCTATCTAAATATCTCCGTAAGGAATACACTCGACTGTACTGTTTTTACATTGCATAGTGTGGTGGCAGGGCAAGGCACATCTTTAAAATACATTCATCATTTAGTGAATAAAATTCCTCATAGTGGAATTTCATGTATGTAGATCATCATTTACGTGTGTTTAAAACCATTTTGAAACTAGGCAAGAAGGGCATTCTTGTAAGCAGACCTTTTAGTCAGGCAGCAAGCTGTTTTAGGAGTAAGATAGGTGGGAAATGAAAAGATTAACATATGCTGCTTTACATCCTGATCTTTGTGAATATTTGTAGTCTTTTTTCTGCTTTTGATATTTAATCCCTTAAGAAATAATTAAGCAGGAGCTAGCAAGACATAAAATTTTTACAAATTATTACACCAACCTCCCATCATACTGTTTAACTGAAGTGTTAAAATTATTTATTTCTTATAAAATATTCTGCTATTGTTATTTCTGTTGAATTTTAAATGACTGGTACCTCCAGGAGAGATGTAGTGATTGATCGTGGTGTTCAGGGTATAAATTAAATTTAGCAAATCTTGAATAGTGGTCTATTTGGAAATATTTTTAATGTCTTCTCAAAATATTGCAAAGATACTTCAGGCACAACTGGGAACCAAAAAGAAATGCAAAACATCTGTGTCTTTATTATTAATAAGTCAGGGTTTATAAATAGTCTTTAACTTTTAAAAAGAGACCCCTGTGAATAGAACTAGACACATCAACATCCAGGATGATGTCTTATCTAGAAATATGTCAAATCTAGTTACATTAAATTGTTTTCAGAAAAGACGTGATTTAAATGGCAACTCAATTAAAAGATGGCTGTAAAGTCTATAAACATTCTGTGTCTTATATTTTACCTACATATAATGTCAAGATGTTTTCTAGCTTTGAACACTTAAGACTTGTAGAAATTAGGTCTGTTTTGTTAGCATAACTCAGTGGATTAACTTAATGATATTTTCACAGGTCAGTTCATTGTGTGTTTAAGTAAATAAGCTTTGGAAATTAATTGTAGTAAGTTTCTTCTGATTGAAATCTGGGTGTGCTGCTTTCCAATTAGAATAGTTCAGTTTTCTTTTGTAAACCTCTTTTAGTTGATTTATTTTATTTTATTTTATTTTATTTTATTTTATTTTATTTTATTTTATTTTATTTTATTTATTTTTTGGTACTGGGGATCAAACTCTCAACCTCACACTTGCAGGTGCTTATACCACTGACCTAAATCCCCAGTCCAAGTTGATTTTAGAAGTAATTTTTCGTAGGAATACATGTTAAAATAGATACTTTATCCACAGGTTATTTATTTATATATTTGCAGCGGGGAGAGAGCCATGTCCTTTGAACTGCTGATGTTTTGATGTTAACAATAGACCTTTCCCCCGTTCACTTTCTGCAGTTTCAGTTACCTGCAGTTAACTGTAGTCTGAAAACTAAAGAGGACATTCCCCAAATAAGCAATTCCTAAGTTTTAAATTGCTTTTCTAGGTAACATGATAACAACCTCATCTGTTCTCTTCCATCCTGCCCAGGGTGTAAAGCATCTTTTTTTGTCCAGTGTATCCTTGCTGTATATGCTACCTGCCCATCTGTCAGTTAGTTGCTGTCTCAGTTGTGACATCAGCTGTCATGGTATTGCAGTCCTTGCAACCTTTATTTCCTTTTTGCATGCCCCCAGAGTGCAAGAATTCTGATACTAGCAATTTGAGTACACAAAGAGTAGCTACAAAATGCTTTCTCTTAAGTGAAAAGTTGAAAGTTACCAACTGAAGAAAAAAAAATGCAATATATATAGGGTTCAGAGTGTCTGAAGAGTTAGGCATCTATTGGAAGTTTTGGAACTTATACACTTGCTAACACTGATAGCATATAGGTTGAACATCTACAGTCTATAAATTCAAAATCTGAAATTTTTTTGAGTCCTGACATTTTGCCATAGGTAAGAAAAAAGCTCTATGCTGTGAAACTTGGTTTTATATACAGAAATATTTAAAAATCTTATATAAAATTACCTTTAGACCATGTATATGTTATTTGTGAAATGTAAATGTGAATTTTATGTTTAGACATGGGCCACATCCCTGAGATACCTCACTGGATATATAGGCATGTTCCGAAGTCTGAAATGCTTCTGGTCCCAAGCATTTTGTATAATAGATACTTTCACAGCAATTAAAATTTATCAAATGCTTACCATGTGTTACTAAGTAACATGAATTACAACAGTTACTATTTGGATGGCCTTGTGATTGACTAGCTAGTTCTCCTGCTTCCTGCACTGCTAATGGGGATGCTAATTGAGCTGGATGATCCAGTATCCTCATGTACTTGCATTTGATACTGACATTCATCAGCGGTTTGCTGGGGCTTCTTCACAGCATGATAGCCAAATCTAAGAGCATTTTCAAAGAGCTAGAGGCAGAACTGAACATCTCACAGTATCATTCAACTATTTCTGCCATTACAGTTATCATTCTGTTGATCAAGTCTTAGAATAATCCACATTGAAGGGGAGGAAAAATAGACATCTCGTGCTGAAAAGAATGACAATAATTTTTAGCCATCATTTATTTTTGGTCAGTGTTGTAATAAATTACTTTAAAAATTTATTTTTTACCTGATTTTGCCTGGGGAAACATCACTGACGATTCTTTATGGAATCTATAACGGTTGTGATAGTTGTACACCATGGTAGAGAGCTTTTTTTGTTAGAGCATATTAGTTGTACATACCTGAGGGTGTCCTTTTAGCACATGCATACATTTATCTAAAGTATTTTCATCATTCATCCCTTTAATCCCTTCCCTTTGTGTTTCCACATTCCCTTGCTCTTCTCTAATAGTGTCATTTCTACTTTCATGTCATCTTCTGCACTCTTTGCTCTAGATCCCTTATATTAGAGTTATATTTGACTTTCTTAGTGTGGTTAATTTCACTTAACATAATGGTCTGCATTTCCATCTAAGTGACATAATTTTATTCTGTGTCTATATCATAGATACAGACATAGATATAATCACATTTTTTAATCCATTAATGTTAAGATAAAACCTAGACTGTTTCTATAGTGTGATTTGCACCACAGCAAACGTGGCTATGCAGGTATTTTTCTAGTATGCCAATTTTAATTCTTTTAGAAATACACTGAAGAATGGGAGAGCTAGATCAAATGGTAGCTCTGTTCTCAGTTTTTTGAGTAGCCACCATACTA
>PVJX010002338.1:0-37408 GCA_004027295.1 Dolichotis patagonum
CTGCCACACTCTCAGCTGCCCCCCAGAGAGGAGAAGAGCTCCTTGTTCTCCCGGCACCCAGAGTCAACTGCATGGTGCAGGCCCCGAGGCGCCAAGGTCTCTCCCCTGCAGGTCCTCCAAAGTCCGCCATACTCACTTGCTATTTCTTTCTGATGAATTGACCATTCCATTTCCAAAGTTCTGAAATAGCCAACAGACCACCGAAAGAATTCTCTTTAGGCTCCTGTTTGAAACCAGCAGCTACAGCGATCTGCTGGCCTTGCTTCAGGGCCACAATCTTTGTCATTTAAAAGACACTTTTTTTTTTGAGCTGGGGATCAAACTCTAGACCTCGAGTTTGCCCAGCAGGCACTTACGCCACTGAGCTAAACCCCTGGCCCTAAAAGACACTCTTTAAGAACCATTGCACTGATGTTTCAGCCTATCAGTGAGTCATGAAAAGCACCATAAGTCATGGAAGATTCATCCATGAGCAAGCATTACATAAAACAGTTGCATGAAAAATTAAACCAGTGTTAAGAAATGCAGCCACAGATTTTAGTTTAGAACAGTTGACTGTGCCCAGGTTATAATGCTTCTCCATTGCCCTCTTCTTTGATTGCATAACATGTTGCTTCACCTTCATGCTACACTGTGTGGAGAAGAGGATGGGAAGCAGAACTATTTGTTGAAAAGTCTCTTCCACCTCCTGAAAGTACAACTCTGGGGTACAAACTTTTTACACATGAGTTTTGAGAGACTTAAAATCTAAACTGTAGCATGAGACCTACCTTTCCTCGCACACTGAACATGGCATGGTGTGCCCATGTAGTCTAATCTGTGGAGGGGTAGTACATCTCCATTACAATGCTGTGGTTCTACTACAGACTACAGGCTTCTGAACATTAAGCTACAAAAATCTTGCCCTTGGGTCTCAGTAGGAGAAGGAAACATCTCCAGAGTTTTTGAGGAGGAAATTAGACCCTATCCCTGTTCATGGTCTGAAACACATTTGGGTGCTAGGGCATGGTTATCGGTTCTAGCTCCAGTACTCTGAAAAGTGTCCCTCTATTCTCAGTTCTGAACCAGCTAAAGTTGTGCTAGGGACAAAACAAAAGACTTAGTGCGATCGGGGATGTTGCTCAGAATAGAGCACTTGCCTAGTGCAAGACTCTGGGTGCCATGTTAGCACTAGTGGGGATAGAAGAGGGGCACAGGTTTTTCACATCTTTTTCAAATAATTACTTTCAAAACACAAAGCAAATATAGTTGTTGATCTTTTATTGACGATTTATGAATGAGGGTAACCTCCATTACACAGAACAGGATTAGAATTCCCACTTCCCTAGCAGAGTACAGTGGGTTTTGTAAGGTGGAATGAGGAAATCGAACAGAGGAGAAAGAATTTTTTCTTTCTCCTCTGGTCATTTTTTTGTTACGAGTTAAAGCAGAAGAGACTTCCCTGTTAGTCTGACTCACTGAGAGACTGGAATCTTTTGTTTTTAGGTAAAATTGATCTGTTTCAAGATCTTTTTGCTTAAAGTTTCACTTTCATTATGTAGCATTTAGCAGGAGTGACTGTTTGGTTTGGCCTGGTTTCTTGGGTCTAGTGAAATAGTGTTGTAGTCAGGGGTCGTGAGGAGAACAATTAGAATCAGGACACTGAATTTATAATATTATTTTATGATGGTCACACAAAGTTAACATAAGAAAGTGCAGGAAATCTGTCCACAACACTAAAGACCCAGAATATTCAGCCAGAGGCCTGGATCCCACAACAGTGAGTCCAGATGAAGACCCAGAGCTCATGATAATGCCTCCCATGAGTCCAACTGGAGGTCTAGAGCCCATAAGAAGGACTCACACCAGTGTTTTATGGATCTGTGCTGGGAGGGCCCAAAGGTCATCGGTGGAAACTAGAAAGTCTGTGCCAGCAGGGATAAGGAGCTGTGCTGGTAGGTTGAGGGTTCTACACTGGAGCCGAGAAGTTACACTCAAAACAAGGACAAGGGCTGTCCTGAAAAGTACCACGGCCATCCTCAGTGACAAGGACTGAGCTCCTCCGACAATAAGAACAGTCGAATACATGCCAGAAAGCCAGCATGATGAGTTTGTCCTGATGAAGTGGCACACATCTTCTGCTCTGGAGCTAGGAAGTGATGCTCAATGTAAGGACCAGAGCTCCCCCAAAGTGAACCATAGCCACTCTCACCAACAAGGTCCTGAGCTCTTCCAATGACAATGGTCGAACTCACACGGGGGAAGCTCCTCCAGGAGAACCAGTGGCTCAAACAGCAACATTTAGAGGAACCCACAATGCCTCCCTTATCTTTTCCGCATCTCTTATTTATGCTGGCAACTTTCCTCAGGTGGGACAGCACCATGCTGATTTAATTAAGCTGGCGTTAAGTTGATCATCAGTTTTTAATCCATAACAAATAGCCTCATAATTTTTGTTTAATGGTACTTTTCTCAAAAAAACCTTTTTATTATTATTACATGAATGATACTAAAAATTTTAACAACCTGTAGAGGAGGAAAAGATTCCCCCTCCTCTTAGTTCTTAAGTGGGCTCTTTGGCTGGATTTAGAAATGAAATCAGTATAAGATTGATTAACAGGAGAAGAGCATATAAAATGTACATAGGAATCCTCATAGGTAAGTATGGAGATGTTACTAAAGCAAGATGTATTTATATTTTTCAGACAAATAGCTGTTTTAGAGCTGTTCTTGGTAGTGTAGTCCTATAATAATCCCAACACTGGGGAAGCTGAAGTGGGAGGATCATAGCAAGTCCAAGATTAGCCTTGGCTATATAACAAGACCTGTATTTAAAAAAACAACACACACACAAAAGAATAATACATTTATGAAGAAATGCCAGAAAAAGAATGAGTCTTCGAATTAGTGTGTAGTAAATTCTAGGGATATCACAAAGTAATATATGGTGGTGGGAGTAAAAGCTACTGGAAGGATAAGTTTACTATTTATGAGTTTATTCATGTTCATTGTAGCCACAGTTACGAGTGTCTGGTCATTCAGAGTTTTCTAACCTTGCAACAGGAATGATACACCTCCCAAAAGAAGCTTGACAGCTTAGTGTGTATAGGAAAACGCAGGCCAAATGGCCCTTTCTGAAATTACAATTCCTCAGTGATTTCAGCTGGAAATGAGCAGTATAACAATTTGACATATTTTGAAATGGCATATTCTTAACTCCTTCAAGCCTTTTCCCTTTTGGAAGGTCCCTCCACTTTCCACCACCCGTCACCACAAAGGAGTACTATGAATTTAGAAGGCCCTGCCTATTGCACTACACACTTGCCTTGCCTGTCTCTTCTGGCTTTATTTCTATTCTCTTCCAAACACCAGACTTAGTGGAAGGTGGGCACCAAATGGTTAGCATGAAGATTTCCTGAGATCAATTTGTCCCCCTCTTCCTTTCTTTCCTTATAAGTGGATTTTTTGTATGTTCCATTGCCCAACTGAGTGTCATTTACAAACTCTTGCTCTAAAAAAATACTTCTAGCTGCAGCTATTATGTACAAAATCTGCATTGATTCTTAATTATGCTGTATAATAAAAACACACATGAAGAAAAGTAATAACTATATCAGAAGAAAATGCAAAATATAAACAATCCTTAGAAAAAAATAAAACATCTGTCCTGTTTCCCAGTCATACATAATCTCTCCATGGCTAGTTCTCTAGGCATACCAAACAAAATTCTGACCAGATTTTTAGTAGTCTTCTGCCTTGAGTCAACTTGAGCAGACATTTACCTGTTGGGTATAATAAGAAACTCCGTATCTCCCCCTTTTTGTTTCTTTAAGAAGTTTCTTAGTAAGCCAGGCTTGGTGTTATTTTTAGCTCACGAGTGTCTTCATTGTATTTTACAGACTACACAAAGGAGAAAGGAAGCAATTATTAACAAGGCAGCAATGGCTATCATTTCCTACTGAGTTTGTATAATCCAGGTTTGGGGATCGAGCCAGCTGAGATTGGATTTAAAGATCTTAAATGATTCTGTCTGGTTTGCCTGCTCTTGGGTAGCCAGGATAGTTTGTTGAATTTGATCATGGAGCTTCTGTACATCAAAAGTAACATTACCTTTGGCAGACTCTTTTGAATTTTTTTTTTTATCATTTCCCAAGTATGTTGGATTTTATTCCACAGATGTGTGACATACACATGCTTATAATGCCATCACAAGCAAGAGAATTTTCTTTATTAAGAGATGTTAGGTGATCCACAAGCTGTAAACAGGTAAGCAGTTTTTTTTTAATCTATAAATTATTGAATATTAAGGGCTGTTGTCACATTAAGAACAGCATGCATGGTTGACTTATTTAGCAATCTGTACAGTAAAAGAAGGTCAAAGAAGTAATTGTAGTAGCCTCTGTGGCCACAATGACTATGGCAGCCATGAGAGCAGTAGTGAGCATGCCAATAAACCACTTAGGGTGGTGGAGACCATCGAGGGCTTAAGTCAAGATATCAGGGACACAAGACTTTTCCCAATTATGGGTTAAGTTGACAGGTAAATAAGTGAATGTCTGTCGAGTAGGCACCTAAAGCAAGCAAGCATAATACGTACAGCTGTGACAGGTAACATCATATAGAAAGTCCTGGAGGGAAACGTTAAGAAGCCTTGTTAAAAGACATAAGGATGGCCTATGCACACTTTGATACAAGAAGTACTATTATGATAAAATGTAAGGTTGGTTTGGCTCCCATTTTTAGATAATTGTCCCTACCATATCCGGTATGGATGGAAAGAATGTCCCAACCTCCAGGTGGTGGTCTGTGGTGGCCTGGTATTCAAGAAGGGTGGAGGTGTTGATAAACCACCTTCTCCCCAGATTATGGAATCATTACTATAGTCAGTGGAATGTGAAAAATTGGAAGTGTATACAGAAAGTGTATGGCTATGTTTTATCATGAAGATAGCCTCTTGGTCCCCAGCCAGCAATGGTTAGGTTTCCCAATTTGGTCTCATGGCTGTTGGGACCACTATAGAATTCCCTGATTATAGCTTCCTGATATTCAGGGTGTGTATCTCTGATGACATGGCAAAGGAGCAGGATGGGGGTGGACACATTTGTAGTAGTGTTACATGTTTGAAACTTCGCAAAGACAAAAATTCAAGGCCATTAGGACCTGAGCACAGGTGGAGCCACACCTGTCCTCTAAGTTAAATACAGGAGGTCAGTACCTGTACAGATAGGGGCTAGCATGAACATGAAGTTACATTGGTCCTGTTGTATGAAATGGAGTCAGATGAGGTACTAGGAGGAGGCTCTCCTCTCCAGGAACTTATTTGTTGAATACAGGAAAATGGAGCCAAACCAAGTTACTGGTTCCCATAAAGGGGAGTCTTACATGAAAGCCCAGTAGGGAGCTGTTTGACACATTGGAAGACATTTCAGCATTACTGAATAGGCTGATCACAGCAAGTGTGGCCAGAAGAGGATTTGGAGGGAGAAGGGGTTCTGTGCATTGAAGGGCTTTGTCTACTCATTAGGTCATTCTTTTCAGGCTTCCCAGGTCCTCTTGGAAGCCTGAGTTGTTCAGGACACCAGGAAGGGAGGTGGGGTTTTTTTCTCTTTCAAGTAGAGGTTCTGAATCTAAGGAGTTGGGTTCTCTTCCCTGAAGGCCATAGTAAGGCTTCACCAACTGGACTAGTAACCAGATTGGTCCTTGTAGCAATACACAAACAAATCCCCCACCCCATGTTAAATAGGAAACATGCCCCCCACCCAAAGCCCCGAGTTAATGTCTTTCCATAGAACTAGTGGGTCCTTTGCATGTGCAAGCTTAGAAGCCCAATGTTGTTCTACAGGGGTGTGACCTTGATTATTAAGATTGAAAAAATTAAGAATAACCAGAGCTTTGTGTAGTCTCATTTGTGGAGTTGCTGTTGTAGCCCCGTCATCTCCCCCACTTTTGTTTCATAAGTATATATATATATGATTCAAAGAAAAAGCCTTTACCTTAAAGAAAGGAACTAAGGACTACTTTGATATGAAAGCACTTGAGAATCCTGAATAAATACTGAACAGTGGGTCTTTTAGATCCTTTGTATTCCTCTACAAAGAGAAGAAATAGTCCGTGACAAGTAGGTAGCTGGGAGCAAGCAAGGGGACTTAGCAGCTTCTTTGTACCTGCCTTTATATTTTGTCTAAGCTACTGGGATTAGAGTGGCGCCGAACCAATCAGTGGACTGATTTAGTAGCCACGCACTCCTTCCCCCACCAATTCATTTTATTTCAAGACGGAAAAAACTACAACAAAAATTCAAAACACATCAATCAAGGGGCAACAGTGTACATACATTGCGCATTGTCATCCCCAAATCATTCACCCAGAGCACCAGACATCTGCATTCAGTTGTCCAAAAAATATCAGCACAGATTTTCTCCTCAGTGAATTTAGAGAACTCAGTAGTATAACTATCTTAGCTATCTTTATATACATACATGTGCACATACACGCATATCGTTTGTTTCAGCTTCTCATACTAACACGATGTTTACACATGAACGTCTTATTTATTTCAATAATGAGTATAGCCTGCAGTTGCATCCATTTACCTATAAAAGTGTTGAGTTTATCCTCCTTTATGGCTGAGTAGTACCCCATTGTGTAAAAATACCACATCTTTTTTATCCATTCCTCAGTCAGTGGGCATCTAGGTTTCTGAGATACCTGGCTATTGCAAATTGTCCTGCTGTAAACATGGGTGCATATATATCTCTGTGGTATGATGTTTTTAATTCTTTTGGGAACATAGCCAGTCAGTAGCTGGATTGAATAAAACCTCTAGTCCTAGTTTTTTGAGGAATCGTCACACTGACTTCCACAGTGCTTGCACCAGTCTTCATTCGCACCAACAGTAGAGGAGGGTTCCTTTAACCCCACAGCCCTTCCAGCATTTATTATTGCTTGACTTCTTGATCATAGCCATTCTTTCTGGGGTGAGATGGGATGTCAGTGTTGTTTTAATTTGTATCTCTCCAATGACCAGTGATGTCATTGAAGAGATACAAATTGAACATTTTTTCACATATTTAATGTTCGTATTTTTTCATCTGAAAAGTGTGTATTCATTTCAGATGCCCATTTTTTATTGGATCTTTAAATCTAGGGGGATTGATTTTTAAAATTTTTTATATGTTCTCAATAATAATCCTTTTGTCTGAGGTACAGCTGGCAAACATTTTCTCCCATGTTGTGGGTTCTTTTCATGTTGTTGTTGGTTTGTCTTGCTGTGCAAAAGCTTTTCAATAGAGTGAGATCCCAGTTGTTGATTCTTTGTGATAGTTCCTGTGCAACTGAAGTTTTTTTCCTAAAGTCTTTGCCTACACCACTGTCTTTAAGAGTTTTACCTGCTCTTATCTTCCAGCAGATTTATGTCTGTGTTTTAATGTTAAGATCTTTAATCCATTCTGATTTTAGTGTGGTACATGGTGAAAGATATGGGTCCAGTTTTAATCGTTGGCGTGTGTAGAGCCAGTTTTTCTAGCACCATTTATTAAAAAGGCCATCTTCCAGTGAATGTGTTTGGCACCTTTGTCAAAGAAAAGGTGACTTGGCGTGTCTGCAGTTGTTTCTGCATCTTCTAATCTGTTCCATTGATCTTTGGGTGTGGTGTTTTGTTGTTGTTGTTGTTGTTGTCAGTGGCCCCCTAAGCCTCATGCAATTATGCCTTTGTGATTGGTTCCTTGTCTAGCGCTTGCATTGGTGGTGTGAGTGCGCCCCACCGCCCCAGGGGTGCAGTCAGGATATGGTGTATCAGCCTGAAGAGGGTGTGTCTTCTCTCTATTGCCTGTTTGCACCTTGCTGTTTGCAGAGGCCCTGAATAGCTGTTCCGCCATGCCACCCTGCTTTGGAGCCAACTGAGTATGGACTGAAACCTCTAAGAAATAAACCTTTCCTTCCCTAACTTTGGGTGTCAGGCATTTTGTCTCAGCGACGAGTAAAAAGTAACCAAGACAGCATCGAATCTGTGTAACAGTTTTGGAAGTATGACCATTTTCACTGTGTTTGTTCTTCCTATCCAAGAGCACAGAATATCTCCATTTTCTGATATCCTCTTCAATCTCCCTTTTTAGGGTACCGTAGTTTTCAGTGTAGAGGTCTTTTACATCCTTTGCTAAACTGATTCCTAGGTATTTCATTTTCTTGGGGTGATGCTATTGTAAAAGATAGTGTTTCCCTGATGTCTATCTCAGTAAGTTTGTTATTCGTGTACAGGAAGGCTATTGGTTTTCAAGTGTTGCCTTTGTAACCAGCTTGGTTACTGAATTTGTTTATTAAATCTCTTTTGGTGGAGTTTTTGGGGTCTTCTAGGTAGAGTACTATGTCATCTGCAAATAATGATAGCTTAACTTCTTGTTTGCTTATCTTTATTCCTTTTATTTCTTTCTTTTATCTTCCAGCTAAAGTTTCCAGGACTATGTTGAGCAAGAGTAGAGACAGTGGACATCGTTGTCTTGATTCTGATTTTAGAAAGAAAGCTTTGAGTTTTTTTCCATTTAGTATGATGTTTGTCATCAGATTGAGATAAAGACCATGTATTCCAATTTTTTGTATGGTTTTTATCATGAATGGGTGCTGGATTTTGTCAGAAGCTTTGTTTGCATCTGTTGAGATGATCATATGATTGTTGTACTTGGCTCTGTTAATATGATGCGTTACATTTATGGATTTATGTATGTTGAAACATCCCTGTACCCCTAGGATGAATCCTACTTTGTCATGGTGTACAATCTTTTTGATGACTTGCTGCAGTCTGTTTGCCAGTATCTTATTGAGAATTTTTGCTTCAGTGTTCATTAGGGAGATTGGCCTGTAATTCTCTTTTTTAGTTGGGTCCTTCTCTGGTTTTGGAATCAGAGTAATGCTTATAAGAATGAATTTGGAAGTATCGTGTGCCTTTTGATTTCACTAAAGAGTTTGAGAAGTAGTGGTGTTAGGTTTTCGCTAAATTTCTTGTAGAATTTACCGTGAATACATCAGGCCCTGGGCTTTTGTTTGTTGATAGATTTTTATTTACATCTTTAATTTCATTTATTGGGTTATTTAGGATTTTTATATCTTCTTGATTCAGCTTTGGTAATTCATGTTTATCTAGGAATCTGTCCATTTCTTCTGTATTCTCCATCTTGTTAGAATACAAATTTTCAAAGTAGGTATAGAGGATTTTCTGGATTTCTGCAGGGTCTGTTGTGATTTTACCCTTTTCATGCCTAATTGTGTGGATTTGAGTGTTTTCTTTCCTGTTTTTGATAACGCTGGCTAAGGGTTTGTCAATTTTAATCTTTCAAAGAATCAACTCTTTGATTCATTGATTCTTTGTATTGTGTTTTTAGTCCCCAGTGTGTTAATTTCTGCTCTGATCTTTATAATTTCCTCTTTGTACGAGCTTTTGACTTAGCCTGCTCTTCTTTTTCTACAAGTTTGAGGTTCAACATTAAGTTGTTTATATGTGCTTGCTCTGTTTTACTGATATGCATGCATATTTACTGTTATAAATTTCCATCTTAAAACTGCTTTTATTCTGATCCACAAGTTCTGGTATGTTGTATTGTTGTTATCATTCAGCTCTAAAAACTATCAAATTTCTTCTTTAATTTCTTTTGTGACCCATTGGTTGTTCAGTAGGGTGCTTTTTTTAAATTTCCATGTGTTTATGAAGTTCTTGTGGTTTACTTTAGTATGGATTTCCAGTTTCATTTCACTGTGGTCTGATAGTATGCATGGAATAATTTGATTTCCTTTGCATTTACTTAAGCATGTTCTATAAGTCATTATATGGTCTATTTTGGAGAATGTACTGTACTCAGCTGAGAAGAATGTATATTCTGATATTGTGGGGTGGAACACTCAACAGACATCTGCTAAGTCCATTTGTTCAAAAGTTTGATTGAGTTCTAATAGTTCATCATTGATTTTTTTTTTTTGTCTAGTTGATCTGTCTTTTTGTGACAGTTGGGTACTAAAGTCTCCCAGTACAATTGTATTAGGGCTTATTTGATTTTTCAAGTCCATTATTATTTGTTGCATGCATATTTATGATTGTTTTCTCTTCCTCTTGGATAGTTTCCTTTAGGAGGATGTAGTGACCTTTATCTCTCAATCAGTCTTGGCTTGAAATTCACTTTGTTTGCAAATAGAATAGCTAACCCTAGTTTTTTCTGGGTTCCTTTCTCATGGAGTATTTTTTTCTGTCCTTTGACTTTCAGTCTGTGAATTTGTTTTTGAATTTAATGTGTTTCTTGTATGCAGCATATTTTTAGATCTTGTTTCTTGATCCATTCTGCCAGTCTGTGTCTTTTGATTGGTGAATTAAGACCATTAACATTGATGGTTATAATTGATACATATTGACTTATCCCATGTCATGTTATTTTCCTGTTGTGGCTTTTCCCTTTTTTCCTCCAATTGTTTGCCTTTCCTGGTAGATTCCTTCTGTTGGGGTTCATGGAACTATAGTCTAATTATCTATCTAGAATGTCCTTCAGAACATTTCAGGGTGCTGGTTTGGTGGTCATACATTTCCTCAGATGTTCTTTGTCATAACTATCTTATTTCTCCTTCAGTTTTGAAAGATAGTTTTGTTACATCAATCTGGGTTGAAAATTGTTTTCCTTTAGAACTTTCATCACAAACTGTCCTTGAATTGAGAGTTTGAGCTGAGAAGTCAGCTGTGATTCTGATGGGCTTTCCTTTGTAGGTGATTTGTTTCTTTAAAGGCTTTGACGATTTTATTCTTGTGTTGAATTTGCCTGGTCATAGACTTTTTTAAAGAAAAAATTTTTTTGAACATGGCTAATTGGAGTTCTGTGTGCTTCATTTATCTTCATGTCAAATTCTTTTTCTCTACCAGGAAAGTTTTCTGCCAAGACGTCTGTGAACTTATTTTAGTGTTGTTTGTGATATCTCCTGCTTTTTTCATTGACTCCAATCAATCTTAAATTACTCTTTTTTGTTTCATCTAGCAGCTGCTGAATTGATTTCTCATGTCCTTTGCTATTTTTGAGAAATGTTTCTTTTCCTGGTCACTAACTACAAGCCTGTCACTAATATCCTGAGATCTTGTCCTCACATTGGCCTACTCTGCTTTGAATACTTTAAATGGAGTTTTTATTTTCCTGGATATCTGCTTTATGAATTCCATTTCTTTCCTATGCTGATCTTCTATAATTTTCTTAAGTTTTTTCTGTTTTTTTGTCTGTGTCTGCTCTAACGTCACTAAGCATGGTGTGTATTTTGGTAATCTCTGTAGTTATCTTAGAGATTATTTCTGATTTCAGTTTTTCCAGAACCTCATTCAATTGCTTTGTCATTACCACTTCAGAGAGACCTGGTGGGAGGCTTTTAGATTGTCCCACCTCATTGCTCCCTGGATTTGCCATTGGCAAACTGGATGTCTGGGGTTTCATTTTGCTTAAGTGTCTTCTCATTTGATTTTCTCTTTTTTTTAGTTTAATTCCTGAGGCAATGCTTGTAAGTTGCCTGTGATGGATTGCTTTATTGGTAGTATTTAGGACCCTTAGGTGATGATTATGTCTCTGAGGTATCTTGCAGGTGTAGCTGTTGTTGGATTTTGTGTCTGTTGGAAGATCTTACCTCTTCAGTTTATTGGAGATGAGAAGTTGTTGCTTGTTTGGCCTAGTTCTTGGTTCTTTGGCACTGTGCCACAGTATTTTCTGTGACCTTTAGTTAATCTCAATCATGGAATAACCAGGACCAACAGCTGTTTAGAACAATTATGTCATTTTTGTCTATAGTAGTACCAACAGCATCAAACACAGCCCAGAAAACAACAAAGTGAACTAACCCTTGATTGGCAACTTTTAACTGTATGAACTAGATTTGTGATTATATAATAAAATGTAAAACAAGCCAGATAATTATATGCAATATAATATAAGTCCATGATGTGTCAAGGGTTCAAATTTAAAATGGATTAAGGAGAAAATAGAGTAGTAGAAGAAGAGAAAGAGATTAGAAGCAAGGTTGGAGGACAAAGGGGAATCGCCAACTTTGGGAAACTGGTGCAGAAGACTGAAGGAAAAGAGAGATGAAAGGAATAAAAGGAACAGAACCACATTCACAAAGAGGATAGGAATCACTTTCACACTCATATAAAAACAAGGATAAAGAGAAAAAAAAAATATAAAAAACAAATAGTCCACTTCCAGAATTCTCTCTGGTTTCACTAGTAGGCAGCCTGTGGAGACAGAGTCAGTGATGATCTATCCCAGCAAGCCAGCAGTTGCTTTATGGCAGAGTAGTGAATAATCTCAGCAGGCATGCCCTGACACCAGACTCCTTGGGCTTGCTGGAGTCCAAGTGGTTTCCACAGGTCTGTACACAGCTGGGAGCTGATAGAGGCAACCAGCAGCAGTTCTAGATTCTGAGATTAACTGGCCCATCTACAGAATGGCTTCGATGCTGGGGGTTTAGTTCAGTGGCACAGACACCTGCCTGTCAAACACAACAAGGTTGCGAGTTCGATCCCTGGTGCCAAAAACCCCCAAAAAGTTCAAACAAAATGGCTCGCAGATAATCCCTCTTTCCCAGTGGGAAGACTGAGTCCTCTGCCTTCACTACCAGCCAGTGCAGTCCTTCACTTCTGCTCCTCTCCACTGCAGTGTATCTCTGCAGAGGCCATCAGGGTCACCAGCCATCACTATCACCATGTGTCCTCCGGTTCAAACTGCTGTGAGTCCCATCTCAGGGTGAAGGTGCTGCTGGCTGCTGCCTTCTTCCTTGAAGTTTTTCTTTTTACTCTCTCTGTGGGCTTCAATTTGCATTTCAGAGTCTTCCTGGGTTCAGGGGGCCCCACTTTCTTCTTGTCTTCTTCACAATGCTATATTCCAGTGTCTGGATGGTGACTCTCAGAGAAGCTATTTTCTCTGCTGTTTATTGCTCCAGCCTCTTCCTGGAAGTCCTAGTCACACACTCTTAATCTCAGCATCCCACATATGCTAGATGGAGCCACTCATGACTGTGTGAGGCTTTGGGGGGACATCTAGAAGAAGCAGTAGCAAGGGGTGATATTTTTGTGGCCTCCATGACTCAAAGGCCATTTAAGAATTTTTATCAGAGGAATTAATTGTCCATAAGTCCCATGGGCAAATACGGAGTAGGGAAGAGAAATAATGGAATAGGAAAGTATGAGTGTATGTAGTCTAACTAATGTTGGATTGCTTGTTCTGCCAGTTGTAACTCTTCCTGCTTGCAGAATAAAGGTGTAAGGAGAGAGGAATGATCAGGCTCACCTTAAAGGACATTAAAAAGATGCACCAATTGATGAGTGGGAATTTGCAAAGTAAGATGGAGCCAATTAATATCACCTAGGCTTTTGGGGTTTTTTGTTTTTGTCTTTTTTTGGGGGGGTGTTTTGGAGACAGGGTTTCACCATGCAGTTCAGGCTGGCCTTGAACTCATTTTGTAGCCCAGGTTGACCTTGAACTCACAGCAATCCTCCTGCCTCAGCCTCTCAAGTGCTGGGGTTACAAGCATGCACCACCAAGCCCAGCCTGAAAATCATTTAAAGTAGTCAATTAATCATTCCTAATAGAGGGCATTTGAGACTTGATAGTATGCTTTCTTCAAATGTAACCCAAATGATTCCAGGGGAAGTTTTTTGTACTTTTATCAGGTGCCACAATTAGCCTGAAACGGCAAACTTGTTCTAGCAGTTAATGATTGATATAGCTTTAAAAGCTCCAAGGGCTCACAGTACTTAACAAGATGTCATAGAATGTTCACAGCCACTGTTGTCTGATTGGTCTAGCCGTACAAATTTGACACATTATAGGACTATTAAGCATAAGCTAGAGTTGCATTTTCCAATGAAATCTTAAGCCAGGGCTGAGCTGTTGATAGAAGCAAGGGTGAAAGCAAACTTTCACAATCTTGAGGGGCCAAAGAAATGGTAAAGAAACTATCTTTTTAGATCAATGGCTGTCAGTGACCAATCTTGGGAATCATAGATGGTGAAGGGAACCCAGGCTGCAAAGCCCCAATAGGTTGAATGACTGCATTGATTGCAGGAAGGCCTTGTAAGTCTCCATTTCCCTGACCCAAAAGAGGGGAATTCCAAGGACTCTGGCGAGGTTCTCTATGTCCCTGTTGTAACTACTCCTGTACTAAGAGGTGAACGTGATGTAATTTTTCCTCGTTTAGTGGCCGCTGCTCATTCCAGACCAGCTCCTACATGAGCCAAGTGAGGGCAAGTGTAGCACCTACAGAAAAGGTGGATTCCCTAATGAAAAGCCCCACTGTTGTAATAGATCTCTGCCCCAGAGATTTACAGGTATTCCTGCAGTGTAGTTGGATGAGTGCTGTCTTTCTGTCTGGACCAGGCACAGAAAGAACAGCACTGCTGTGGAGCACAAGAGACTGGGGTCCAAAGCCTGTTAGCCCAGAGGAGGTTCTTTGGCAAAGCCAAGTTCAGGGCCATTGTCTTTTTGCAGTAATAGCACATTTGCTCCTGTGTCCAGTAATTCTAGGAAGATTTGATTGCTTATCTGAACAGTCACAGGGTTGAGAGGCTGTGATGAGCAGGCCCCAATAGACTTTTGATCTCCAGTGCTACCAAATCCTTGATCTCCTGTCTCCTTTTCTTTAGACTGAGGAACTCAGTATGACAAGAGGAGGACCAGTTGTCATTCCAAGAATATTCCCTTTCCCTGCAGGAATACCATAATTTCCCCTTGCTAATCTGCATCTACTGCAGAATCACCATTACCCCTGGAGCATTTAGTCCAGATTTTCCCAAAATGAGTCCTATGGTCCCAGTAGAAAGAGGTCTGAAGACTCCTGTGAGGACCTTTTGAGGGGCTGGTCCCTCAGAAAGCTTATATTCTAGTAAGTCCAGCACTTCCTGTGCACATCATCGGTCACCACCCCCATTATTTGTGGGACCAGGGGCAGGCCTCATTGGGGGAGTCCCAAGGAGAGAGGGTTGCCATCCTTATCATATTTAGATTGGCATTGGTTAGCCCAGTGGTTCACTTTTTTACAGCAAGAGAAAAGGCCTGGGGCCTACGAAGTGTTAATTGGCCCTGTGGGCAAAGATCCCCTTCTCTTCTGTCTGCAGTCCTTTTTAAGGTGACCAGGTTTTCCACATTGAAAGCAAGTAGCATTTTGTCCGTTTATTAAGAGGAGGCCCAATGGCAGCAGCAAAAACCCTAGCTTTATGTGTCTCTGTGCTCACCAGTTGATATGCCTTTATGAGATCCTCCACAGCCTGAGCTCAAGCACAAATAGGTTCATAGCATCTTGAAAGTCTCGATTAGCATTTAGCTGGGACTGAACTACAGCCCGGGCCCTCTTCCCTGTAACATTTGAGTGGTGATTTGTACTCCTACAGGCAAATTTTGAGTAGCCTGTCCTTCGCAAAGTTTCATAACTCAGTTCTTCATAGCAAACATTGAGGAGCTCCTAAGCAGATCTTTACTAAGGGGGTCATGTGATACTGACTGCCTAAAGTGATAATTAGCCCTTTAGTTAAAAGAGACTAGGGGCTGGGGATTTAGCTCAGTGGCATAAGCACCTGCCTGGCAAGCACAAGGTTGTGAGTTCTATCCCCAGGACCCACAAAAATAAAAAAAAAGGAAAGTGAAAGAGACTATTTGGCCCATTTTCTCTGATACTCTTTCTGATCTCTTTGTAGACGTCAGATTCCAAGGAGGTATGTATCCTGTTCCTATTTTGTATTTGGGTTGGGAAAGCTGTAATTCCCCCGAGAGCCACCTCCTTCAGGCAGTCTGCAAGGGTGGCCTGCAAGAGTGGCCTGTGAGGGTAGTAGTGGTGGTGAAGGCAGAGAAGTTGACCATTACCCAAGATCTTCTGGGCTACCCATCCGAGAGGCTGAGGGCTTAACAGCTGGGTGAGTAGGTCCCGTAGTTTCATTCTTCTGATTAACCGAGGCCAGGGCAGCTCAAACAAGACACCATGTTGTCAGGCTGGCCAGTTATACCCTTTTCCCTTGTCCTTGAGCCTCCCTCAGATTTTCTCCTTCTCTCTCCCAGATTTTAAGACCTAGACTACCACAATTGGAAAACCATGAGTTATTTTCAATCATGAGCTCTAGAAATATAATAGGCTGCTCTTTGGAAACTGAAATGTCAGCCAGTACAAAACCTTGATCTAACCTTTTTGCTCTGTTGCTAATGACTACCCCATTGTTATCCTGACTGAAAAAGCTACAAAGGCGCAGAAACCCCCCATTTGACAGTCTGTTGCCTAGCATTTCTTTCTGTTTCATGTTTATCTTCATTGCGCATCATTGCAGCAGCTCACAGTCCCTGTTCACTTGCCAGATTTGAGCCAGCAAACCCTGACAGAGAGGTGAATCAAAACATAGCAGACAGTAAGTATCTTTGTTGAGGGTCAAGGGACTGCACTGAAATGAAGCCCTGAACTGAAACTCCTCGATTTATTGAGGAACAAGAGGCATAGTGTTCTGCTGACGGTAGCTATTTGTTTCAGGTTAGCAAGGCATGGTGAAAATTTGGCTGAATTATTAACTTTTATCTAATTGTTTCCTAGGAAGCTTCCTTGTTTCCCCCATAAGGCCCATGTCTGCTTGAGTTGGCAAAACATCCTGCCTTTAAGATGAACATGGCAGAACTGCCATGTCAGAGTTAACACAAACATACACACACACACACACACACACACACACACACCCTGGTCAGCCTGAGCAGACACTGACCATTGGGTGGCCCAGGGAATGCCACAGGGTGAGAGAGAACCACTGTGAAATGGCAAAGTAGCCAAGAGGTCTGTTGTGTCTCCCACCCCTCAAGCTGATGTCAGGTCTAGGCCGCCCTGTGTCAACCTGCTCTAGTTCTCCCAGGAATTGACGCTAGCACTCTGGTTCCAAGTGCAAGGCTTTGGGAAGTGTTCTGCACGTGTGGCCTGGAATGCTGAGCAACAGGTCCCACCTACTTCTCTAGCAAATTGGCCGTACCCTAATCTGCCTCAGTAGAGCAGCACATTTTGAATAACTTAAATAAATAATATTTCAGCTGGCTTTATGATTCTATTATGAGGTGTGTGTGTTGTTTGAGACAGGATCTCACTATGTAGTCCAGTCTGGCTTTGAGCTGACTGTTCAGTGCCTAGGATAGCCTTGAACTCACAGACCTTTTTGCCTTAGCCTCCTGAGTGCTGGGATTACAGGCGCGTATTACTGGAAACAGGCGACTCACACTTGGCTCTTCCATAATGTAGTCTTGAATTGAGAGTATTAAGTATTTAAGGTGCTGTAACAATATAGTTAATAGTGACTGAAATTTTATTTGGTATTGGCCTCTTTGTACTCTTCTCTATAATAATAATAATTACATATTTTAGCTCTTTTGATCTGCAAAGTGGTTTCATGTTCATCTTTAGATTTGTGCCACATTTATTGGTAGAAAGTAAGTAAACTGTAAGTAAACTGAGGCTCAGTGTGGGCCACTTACTTGCCTGAGACCATTCAGCTAAAAATTGGCAATGCTAGGAATTCTGACCTAAATTTCTTTTCCTAACTGTAATTGCAGTTCTTCCATTTCTTTGTATGCCTTGGTATTTGCTTACAGGTTGACTGCTTTTTAATCAGTTTGAATTTTTCTTTGGCTGCAGTGTATTGCCTTGTCAGTTAATCTGGTCACACTAGTTTGTGGTGGGTGAATGGGGGAGAAGTGGTTTTGATCTGAAGGGAAGTGGTTTGTGTCAGTGCAAAAGATATTAAACATGTTTAGGTATTATTTCCTGTCTTTTAAGAATAAAAAAATGAATTTCAATAAAACAAGTATACACTGAAGTCATTTTCTTTTGTATGAAGAAATATGAATGAAATGTGCATTAATATTTAAAAGCAAAGTGTTTACAGCCAAAACTTGAAATATCTCAAGAGCATAACAAATTCTAAACACAGTTATGTCCCATAGCTCTTTCAATATTCTTGCAAATTTTGAGCAGTTAAGTCTTTTTGCCACTCAGGATCTGTTTTTATTCTTGCTTTTTGAGTTTCTGTCTCTCGACTTCCATCCTTTTCTGATGTTCG
Organism: Dolichotis patagonum; assembly: GCA_004027295.1. Lineage (NCBI taxonomy): Eukaryota > Metazoa > Chordata > Mammalia > Rodentia > Caviidae > Dolichotis > Dolichotis patagonum. Next base: position 18,056 of record PVJX010002338.1, read on the forward strand.
CTGAAGTTCATGGTGGTGTTAAGAACAGGAAACTTTCCATCTCGGTTCCAGCTGACCCTCCATACTTTGCTAAGTGGGAGATGTTCTGATTCCCTTCCCCAGGCCTTTCGCCCCTTCACTGTCTCCTTGTCTGGCTGATGTTGGGTCACTGTTGAAAAGTGTTTTGTTCTTGGCAATTCTTTTCCTATTCATTTGCAGGAAGAATTTGCTTTTCATACTCAGCAATTTTTTCATATGCTGCAGCAATGCTGCATTCTATTTCTTTGTAATCTCCCACAGTTTTCCCAATCTCTGAGATTCATATCATAACACCAGCAAAGTTTTGCCCCTTGAAAACTCACATTGAGGCAGTGTGCTCAGCATACGTTGGTACTGGCTATAGTTATCTGCCAAAAGTGATCAAATGAGTGATCTCGAATTTAGTTTTAATTTCTTCTTTTACCCTCAGCTTTCTCCATGTTTCATAAACATAAGGAAGGGGCCTCTTCCTGGGGTCCAGGGTTCTCCAGCACCACCTCCATGAGTAAGGAAATGTTTCCTTTGTCAGTTGTGGCTGCCGTGGTACGCAAAGTGGTGGTCTATTTTTTTTTTTAACCATGAGACTTATTCTTGTTTCAAGTTAAGTTCTGTTCAGAAAACCTTGCATGAACAAACCATATGTGTTCATCCTAGATGTCAGTTCAGAATTTTTGTTGTGCCCTATGTCTACATCACTTCGATTTTCAGATGTCTCAATTTTAGTTATCCTGTTATTCTGTTTAGCTTACATCAATACAGAATATGTAACTTACTAAGCAACATAATATTATCACTAAGAAAATGCTTAACTTGATGTTGAAAGTAGCTCAGAAACTTCAAAAACAGGTGTTTTTAAAAGGTCTCAGTTAATAAATAATGACATGAAGAGGGCTAAAATTCACCTTCACAAAAATCTCCATCCCTTGATGAGGGGAAGGGATGGGGAAATAGGTAGAGTAAGGATATGCCAGTTACAAGAGCATGTGAACATGGACATTACATGCCATAAACATGAACTAAGGTTAACAACATCAACAAAAATGAAAAGGCTGAAGGAGAACTAGAGGAGGAGGGAGAGAGAGGGAAGAGGATTTAAACAAGACACTATTTTGTACATCTACTAACTTTGCAAGATGATGTAAAATGCATGTACTAATCAAAAAAGTAGTAGCAGAAATTTAAAATAAAATTTCTATCCTTTATAGAAAAAAAAACTAACAAGTATTCAGCCTATACAGGAAAACCAACTTAAATGAAATTGGTAGTTTTTAAAGGGTTGGCTATGCGAATTATCTTTCAGTTGTTTCAACAGTAAATATCTACATATGAATAGTTGCCAAGCTGAAATAAAATCTTTATTGTGTGGAAATACACACATTAAAAGAAGAAAACCACAGGTACTGTTCTTTCATACCCCCATCTTCTTCAGTTCTGATGTTGGGGAAGTTGGTGGCAGAGCCAGGGCAGGGTATCCCGATGCCCAGGACGCACCTGTGTGCAGAGCTGAACATAGGAGTTGAAGTACATTGTGAGCCTTCGGAGGACAGAGGACAGAGGACGGCACCAGGCAGCCTGCGGTCACCTGGAGTGGGTCTTAGCTGCCAGCTGCCTCAGGGTAGTCCCTGCAGAGGGTTTGGCGGCTGTCCCTGTAGCTGAGACAGGGCAAGACCTCATAACGCCTCCAAGTTAATCTCCAGTTCACTTTTCAGTCGTGAATGTTTACTTGTCAAATTTGCTTAATTTTTGGTTCCATGTGTTTTTCTTAGAAAAAAATTCTAGTTTCTTTGCTGCTGAAAAAGACTGTCTTCCACGAAACCTGAGTCAGTGTCTTGGGTTGGCCTTTTGGCTAGGCCCTGGCATAAAGCTGTGTCTTTGGTTCACTGTCTGGTTTTGGCAAGAATTCCACTGGGTCAGTTCAACGAAAGTCCCTGCCTTGATATCTTACAGATTCTTCATCTCACCCCCCCATAGCCTTATGCCTCTGGGCTGCTCTCAGCAAGGATCTGTCAGCTTGGATTAAGCAGAATTCTCTTATCATTGTTCCTCTTGGTAATTTTCTAGCAACTGATCCCTACTTCCTCTAAATCCCCACTTGTCTTGGTATTTAGAGTTGCGTCAGATCTCGTTCCTCTCTTGCAGAACCCTCACTGCAGTAACCCCCTTGAGTAAAGTAACCCCCTTGAGTAAAGTAGAAGAGCTATAGACCATTCTGAATGACCGTAAGTGACTGGTGACTGTAGACCCAGCTCTTGTGAAGGGTTATTTTAGACAGAACCTGTCCTCCCTGGGTTTTTCTTTCTCAGTTTATCCCTTATTTTTCTAATTTCATAGATGCTGATTTCCTCTGATCTAGGATATTCAATTGAACCACATATATTGTGTTTATAATATCAGATGATATTTGTATGTAAGCAGCCTTTTTAAAAGGTACCAATTGTGAATTCCTCATCTGTCCACCTCTGCTGCCCAAATCTCTTTGGAGTCTTCTCTCTTGCTGGTTCAGATACCTGAAATACTCTCTCCACTATCCTGGGTTACCTCAATTCTCATTTGTCTTTCAAGGTCTACCTTAATGTTGGATCAGTACATTCCTGGTGTCCAGCTTGGCAGAAATCTCAAGAAAAACCTGAAATGTGGCAGAAATACCGTAGTGTAGAGGTTTGTTGGTGGGCAGCTGACCCACCACACACTGGGAGATTCTCCTAGTTACGAAAACTGAAGGGTGTTCTAAGTAAGGGAGGCATTTTTCCCCCATGACTGTTACAATCTGACCTTAGATTTTGTTATTCCCTTTGTTCTCTTATATTCTATAGCAGGATTTTCCAAACGCAGCACCGGATTTTGAGTTGGATAATTCTCTGTTGTGGGAGTTGTCCTATGTATTGTGGGATATTTGGTAGCCTCTGGAGCCTCAACCCTAGATGCCAGTAGTACTCCCTTCAGATGTGACAACCAAAAGTGTGTATAGAGACATTGCCAAATGTTGGGGGAGAGGAAGAAAGCTTGGAGGAGAGATGCTGCATAGTTGTGCTCCGTTGAGAACCCTCCGCCTGCACCACAAAGGTCTTCTGGTTTTCTAGGTAATAGTATGTCCCTGCACACACCTGTGTGTACAATGCCCTTTGCCGCCTTCTTTAACTTGTAAGCCTAAGCTGTTTTCAAGGTCTGACTCCTTTGTGAAGCTTTTGTGTTACTGTGGCAAAATTGTATTGCTCTTCCTTTGTGCTCCCATTTGTATAACAGTTGTTTATCGAGTACATAAATGTGGATAAAATTCTTCTGTGTGTCAGCAGTTATGCTGTGTTCTAGGGATATAGTAATGAAGAAGATAAACATGATTTCTTATAGTCTAGCTTATCATGTTACAGCATTTTATTTGTAGCTTCTATACTGACTCTACATTTCTGGAAGGCAGGGACCAAGTGTTGGGCCTTACTCATTGCTGTATCCCCTAACTTCTGATATAGTAGTTGGCACAGAATGGTCTTCGTAAGTATTTGGTGAGTAAAGGAAATAAATGTTTTATTACCCCCTCTGCATCTCCATTTCCATTACCATAATGTAGGCTCTTCATTGCACATATCGGTCCTTGTCAGTTTGCAGATGGGTCATCCTAACTGCATCTGCCCTTCTAACACCCTCCACAAAGATGTCAGGCTGGGCTATGGCAGTGTAAATCTTACTCCTCTGCTTCTACGCCACCAGTGCTTCCCATTGTGCCCAGTAACATAACTGGGTCTGGCCCCTTCCAGCCACTGCGTTCCCTGTGCTTCTCTCCAGCAACTGGCAGGCCCCTAACTCCAAAATACTGTTCTGTTCCACAGCCTGAATGTGTTCTCAATTCACAGCAGGGATTACTTCTAAGCCAGCCACCTGACTTAGTTGATTGTTCCCTTTATCCTGTTGTACCAGTGTTTCCTTCTAATATTTTATGATTGACTATTGATTGCTTTGCCTTATTAGTTCTGCAGTGAGTTTCTTGAGAGCAGGAGTTATGTCTGCCCTAATTACTTTTCTTGTTGCTGAGAAAATGTCCAACATTCAAAGTTAAAGGAGGAAAGGTTTCTTGTAGCTCACAGTTTGTAGATGTTTCAGTTCATAATTGGTTGACTCCAAGGCAGGGTGGCATGGCACAGGGCATCATAGTGGAGAAACAGTTCATGGTGGGCAGAAGGCAGCAAGCAGCAGGTGACCACAGTGGCTCTCTTTCTGTTCCTTATATCATTCAGGCTATATATCCTTAGGGTACTCAAATATCACCCAGAGTGAATCTGCCCATTTTCCACACTTAAAACTATGCCAAACCAATCAGTGGACTAATTAGGAATCACATACCCTTAATCCTAGCATCACACACTCTAGATCCAGCCATTCTGAAAAGCCCCACCCATGACTCCACAAGGCTTTGGGAGGACATCTAGATAAAAGCCATAACAGTATCTTGCTTGTCTTTGTATCCCATGGGTCTAGCATAGTAGCTGAAAAGTGGCTGGCACTTGGATATTATTTGAGTGAATGTGCGAATGAAAAGTTTAGGAACAGGAGCTTAAATTTAAAGAAGTTTCCAACAAAGACTCCTAATAATTAATTATTTTATTTTTGCTTTCTACAGATATTGGTATCAACTTGACAGATCCTATGTTCAGAGGAATTTATAGAGGGGTTCAGAAGCATCAAGGTAAGTGTTTCTTTTATTAAACACTTTCTTGATGAAGACACATTTTTCTGCTGTATGCAGGTCTTGAAAGGTAAAATCTACTCTTAAGAAATGTTGAAAAACTCATTACACATTTTGAATTAAAAAAAGGTAAACATGAACAAGCTGTATTGGCAAATAGTAATCATGAACATTTATAAGGCACTTGTTACAACAAAATTTTAATTCAGTCCTCTACTGATCTGTAGTTTATAATTTTGAGTACAGAGCTTTGAATAATCATTTGTACAAGGCCAAGTAATAGTCTCTGTATAGTGTGTTAAGCAGCTGAACAACTGGGCACATAATCAAAAATCACTTACTGTACAATGTCAGTTCATCTAGTTTTTAAAAACATTTTTACCTGGGCACCAGAGTAGCAGTATGATCAAGAGCCAGGGCACTGTTGTCACATTCTGTCCCTTTCTATTCATGTCTCAGACCTATACTGTATCTGCTATATTATGTAGGACTAGATAATAGTGCCACAAAGTTAGGGGAGGCTTAGCCAAAAGCAAAAGGGGGGTTTTTAACATACGAGCTAAAAAAAGAGGAACTAAGACACACCATGTACAGCTACAAGTTCCCCGTGATGAATGTGATCAGTATGTATATCTAAAGTGTACCAGTACACTTAATACATTTTTTAAAAACATAAGCTAATTTATAATGTAAGGCTTTTTTTTTTAACCAAGAGGTAATTCAGGCGTGGCAGCAACAGCAAGTTTTTAAAAACATAGTTTCTGCAATATACTAGTCTGTGAATATTGCCTCAGAAGATTGATTATACTCATCATATAAATGCAAACAGAAAAATTTGGATTTGCCATTATGGTTGAAGTAAAACTACACATTTTAGCAAGCTATATTGGTAACTAATTTGGTTCACTTAGGTGAAAGCTTTTCTAAATACAGGGAATGTTAGCTGTCACTTAAAAGAAAGTAAATATTTTCTCAAACCTTACCTCAGCACTAACCTTTTCTGCTTCATTTATTTGATGATAAATTTCAGATGATATTTTTATGTAATGCTTATAGTACAGTTGGGCTATTGAGTAAATTCTACTTTTCTTGCCTTTGTGCTTTGTAACAGATTTCATGTTTTGTGATGCAACATGTATGCATGTGTGTTTATGAAATGAACTGTTGTCAATAACAGCATTACTATCATTTATAATATCTAGCAAAACCAGTTGCTGTCTTGGGTAACAAGTTAAGGTTAATATTTTTGTTCTAAAATAAATTTTGTGCTAATTTAGGCATAATAGTAATTTAATTATAATCACATTTACTGTCACTTAAGTATGAAATTAGTAATTGGATATTTGTGATATTATAATTTTACTATTTATTTGTGGTCTCTCAGAATTTAATCATTAATATTGGTTTTCCCAGAACAGTTATTGTCATGAAATGAATAGGAAAAAAAAAAACCTGACAGGCAAAACAGAAGACATCTGTCTTTAGTGGGAATCGTAGTTAGAGAAATGCAGCATTGACTAAATGTTTTTCTTTCTTGGTGCCAGGGATGGAGCCGTGGGCCTCCTGCACACGAGGCAGCCACTCTACCACAGAGCTGCATCCTCAGCCCAAACTGACGTTTACACAGAGATGTGATGTTTAGAACCCATCGCAAGTAAACCTAGAAAAGCCCTAGTAAAAGTAATCTTAATAATTATTTATGGGGCCAGGAATTTAGCTCAGTGGCATAAGCACCTGCCTGGCAAGTGCGAGGTCATGAGTTTGATCCCTGGTACCAAAAAAAAATTTATTTACTTACTAAAAACAATGCCAACAAATGGGCATGTGACTCAAATTGCAATTAGTGAACTCATCTTTAGTTTGAACCTCCTGATTTTTGTCACTCTTTCCCTTTTTGGTCAACAGAATAAAAATACAATAGAATTATTCATTTAGTTTGCCTTAAATCTGTTTCTTTTTTCATTGAGATTTTTGCTAGCTCTTGTCTTATATGATAAAAGAGTATAGTTGTGCCTTTGATTTGGTATATGTGATTACATCAAGCAGAGATAATTGTAGATAAGTGAATTTTTACTTTATGTATGGTCTGTTTTGTACAGATGATTTGGAAGATGTGATAGAGAGAGCCGTCCAGATTGGTGTTAAAAAGGTAACATCTGTTTTTTGTTATTCTTTAGCTTTTTGTTTCTACAATAAATTTTAATTGAAAATTCTACAGATTAAAAGGTAATGAGCAGGGCCAGGGATTTAGCTCAGTGGCATAAGCACCTGCCTGGCAAGTGCAAGGTTGTGAGTTCGATCCCCAGTACCCTCCAAAAAAAGGGGTGAGGGATGAGCATATATTTGCTATTAACAGGTAGTAGCAAATTAATAGAAGTGAAGTATCAATGTATTCTGTCCACAGCTATTTAAGTGAGGTTTAAGGCCTTCTGTGTAGTTCTTCCACATGACTGGAAATGTGTCAGTGGTAAAATCTCTGACAAATATGCTTAAGCCTATATGAAGTACTGGGTTTCTTAGCCGATTTTTAATAAATTTAGAATATAATTTAGCATTTGTTGGAATAGGCAATTGTCAAAAAGACATGAATCTGTCACGAGTTTAGGTTATAATATACCAGTTCAGACAACTGAGAAGATATTTTAATTTTTATAGGTCTAAAATTCCTGCTAATTTTTAGAGTTTTAATAAGCAAGGGAATATTAGGTAGCTCAGCATCAAATTCTTTGAATAGATTATTTCTTTACATCGGTTTTTAAAGTAGCAGGCTACTCCACATAGACACATAGGGAGTAAGGTTAAATCCACAGTGTGGCATCTGGACATGTAGTAGCTATTGGCTCTGAGTAGCTTCATTTCCAAAAAAGGACAAGGCTCACTGAGTTCCCAAGGCTCCAACTCTAAAACTGTATGTTGTTATTCACAAATAATTAAAAAAGGATAAAAGTCATAGATTTCTCATTATGAAGTCACTCCCTGCTTGGTAAATCACTTTAAACCTTGCTTTTCTGTCAGTGGTAAAATACCAACCTTCTAAAGTTTTGTATGAGTGTCGAACAATTTAATACTGACATCTCTAAGTATACAAAGACAAATACGCACACACACAACCAGTTTAAGGATGACAAAGCGGATGTAAATTTTAGTTGGATGTGGTCCCAAACTGGAAGTTAATGTAGTGCCTTGCTGTGATATTGTAGTGGCACAAGCACTTCTATGGTATTACGAATCTGAGGGGCCTTCCAGCTTTGTAACGTGGTATTTTCTCTCTGGGTGCTAGTGTTCTCACTGTAGAGGGGGATGGCAGTAGTGCACAGCTGCCAGAGTTGCAGTGGGATTTAGTGGAACGTTTTTGAGTACAGAGCCTGTGGCTTCCTACAGGCATTGCCAGCCTTCAGTGCGCGTGTGGTGGGGGCTGCCGTTGGCGCGGCGTGGCGTGGCGTACCATGGCATACCATCAGCATTGCACACTGCATGCGGGTTCGCAGGTATAGGTAAAGTTAAGAAACTGACTTGATTGAAAGCTTTTACACAATCGAAGTACTAGACATGAGCAACTCCTCTGATTTTCAAGATTAAATAATGTTAATCAAGAAGAAAGTTTCCCTGTATTTTTATAAGTATGTCCTGTGTTCTGCAGGCATCTGAGGACTGAGTAATGAGGAAGCATTCCGGGCCTGTACTCAGTGTCTAGTTATGTTAGAGGTTTAAGCTACTATATGAAGATGTCTGATTCTCATTTGCAGCTCTGTGTTTATTTTGTGTGTATTCTCTTTAGGGCACATCCCTAGAATGGAGCCTTCATCTTAGCTCAGTGATACTCTTGAAGTGTGCTTTAAAAATATGTCAGTGAACTTAAATCACTTCTTTAGAAATAGTGTGTACCTTGAATGGCACTGCCTCCGTAGTAACTACCGACACATAGTTCTCTAGTGCCATCAGCATGTTAGCAGATGGCAGAGACGATATTTCTCCCCTTAGGGAGACAAACGGTGATATCTTGTAGAGATTTGCTTATTTCCCAAGAGCCATAAATTTCCTACAGAGAATTTTTCACCACATTATTAACTCAGCAATTCTCAAGCTTTTCAGGCTCACAACCCCTTCCCAACCTGTAGTAGTATTGAAGACTTCCAAAAGCTTTTGCGTGTCTTTTAACTGTAATATTTTTTAAAAAACTTTCAACATTCATTTATTTTTTCAAACTTCATGTCTCATTTAAAGACCATTGTCAGTAACGCCCCTCAACACAGTTTACCTTCCTTTGAATACATTTATTAGCCCATCATTCCTGCCACTTTCCAAAGTAGTTCTGGAAACCCTCTTTTAGGAGTGTCTTTAGTTATGATGTTTACCGTTTACCTTTCATGGTCATTTTGACTTCGAGGAAGAGCCGGATGTCACACGGTGCCAGGTCCAGTGAATAAAGTGGCTGAGAACACACTAATACTTCTATAAACCTACCTTTCTATTGTATGGCAGTCTGTAGGAACATTCTTCATATTTTTTATTACACCTAGTAAAGACCCTCAGGAAAGAGGATTTCCAGAACTGTTTCCAAAGGTGGTAAAAATGATGGCATAAGTGTGTTTGGAGTGAAGGGGAATATTTTAAGGAGGCTTAATAGCAGTTTATTACAGTTTTTTTCTGTAATAAATTATTTTAAATTTACGTATTTATTATACTTTGATCACACCTCCTGTACAATATTAGGAATTAGAACTAAAAATTGTAATTATTTGTTTGAGTATACGTATAACAGTAAACTACTATGTAATGTAAATAGTATATTTTTATGAAAAATAACTAATTTACCAAAACCTTAGCAACAAATGGGATTATGTTGTTTTCATTTGTTTTTTGAGACAAGTTCTTGCTGTCCAGTCCAGGCTGGCTTTGAACTCACTGTAGAGCCCAGATTGGCCTCAAACTTGTTGCAATTCTGCCTTAGCCTCCCAAGTGCTGGAATTGTAGGCATGCACCATCACTTGCACTCTTTTTCATATTTCTTATGACTGAGTTACAAGGAGACTGCTGAGTTTGCACATCTGTTTCTGTTGTTGGTCTGTTGTGATGTCACATGTTATGTGGTCCCTTAACCTCATTGTGTGCCGTGATTGATCAAAAATGGAAAAAACAAATAGTGCCTTATTACTATTACTATGAAAATAGTTTTGACCTCATATACTCCCTGGGAATTCTTAGACCATATGTGGACAACTGTTGAATTATTTGTCATTATTGAACAACTGGTTTAGATGATCATTGATTTAGAGTAACTGAATTCAAAATTTGTGGTCATTAGTTATTTGGTCTTTGCACAACACATGAGCTGTGTCCTCAAGGTACTAATAGCAAAGGCAGGCACATGACTGCATTTTTTTTTTTCTCTTTGTGGTATCAAGGCTTGAACCCAGGACCTTCTCACTGAGATACCTTTTAAAGATATTTTTGAGACAGGACTTGTTAAGTCATCAAGTTACCCAGGCTGGGCTCAAACTTTTGATCTTCCTTCCTCAGTCTCCCAGAATGCCAGGATTGCTGGCATGTACCACCACCCCAGCTGTAAATATGTGGACAGCTTCTACTGTGAGACGTGTTGGTGGGTGTGTAGAGCAGCCAGGGACCATGTTATGTAGGGATGATTTTCTGAACTGAATTTTAAAGGAAGGGTAGCTGTGTGACATTCAGGAGAAGTATTGTGCACTGAAAAAGTGATAAGAAGTTTTGAACACGGTAGTGTTGCCAGTAGCTTATTTTCTTTCTATTTCAGTTTATGATTACAGGTGGAGATTTGCAAGACAGTAAAGAGGCACTGCAGTTGGCGCAGACAAGAGGTACCCTCCCAAAATACAAATAAAGTAGTTTTGAGGAAGTCCTTCTGAGAGGTGCTTCAGTTGCAATACAGTGGATTGCTGAATGTAGGCTCAGTAGGGAAGATGGACAGATTTCAGTGGAACATGCGTAAGGTGATACAATTCAGAGTGTCCGTGGGGTATCAGATGCTTGATAAACCACCAGTGGTCAGCAGAGACTGTATGTTAGTTTCAGTTGATGAGAATAAAGTAATCTAGGTGTGTGAGTTACCGCAGGTATTCCTAATGTGCTACTTGTGTGTCATCATATCTTTAAAACTGGAATCGCTTTTTATTTACTTTTTACACTAAAGCTGGGGGGTATGTTTATGAAATACTGACGTTGTGGATCAATCCCTGAAGGCCCATGAGTGCAAGTAGTGACACCACGCACACTCCCTCGTTTGTCCGCTCGTTTCAGGTCCCTGGGGCTCACATTCATTCACAGTCTGCAGTGGTTTGTAATGGACTGACCAAGTTGTGGGCCCATAGAGCACCTCCTTTACCGGGGACTTACTCATCTCGCGTTTGCACACCCGATGTGCTGGACATTTAAGGGGTCAGACATTCCCTATCATTTGTCAAAATTTAGATGTACTGAAGAAGTGGAACTTGAGTCTGGCACCTTAGACAATTCGAGCAGCCTGACACCTGGCCCCTGCCATACTAGGGCTGAACTCGGTAAGATGTGAGCTACATCCCATCCCCTTTTAGTTTTTTTTTTGAGACAGTTTTACTCAGTTGCCCAAACTGGCCTCATACTTGTGATCTTCCTGCTTCAGCCTCCTGCATCTGGGATTATAGGCAGGTGCCACCATGCCAAGATCAGGAGTCTTTCTAAAATATACACTTCTGTGCAAGATACAGTGATACTTTTTTTTTCCTGAGTGATTAAAAACAAAAATAATCATTTTCCCAGGAGTTTGGGGGGGATACGTAAGAGTATTTCCTTCCATGCTGTTTGCTCCCAAACAGCCATGATTTGTGAAGCCTTATCATCCATTGCCATCACTAGCCTTGCTGTAGTCCTCACTGTGTGCTGTAAGACCTCACAGCTCTGAAAGGCTGCCTCTGAGCTGGGTGCGGAATGCACAACTATAATCCCAGCACTCGGACAGAGAAGCAGGAGGATCCCAGGTTTGAGCCCAGGCTGGGCTCAACTTAATGAGACCCTGTCTCGGAATAAAAAATAAGTAACCGAAGGACTGGGGAAGTTCCTTGGCATGAAGGCCTGAGTTCAGTCCCCAGTATGAGGGAGAAAGGAAGAGGGGAGAGGAGGGGAGGAGTAGAAGAGGGAGGAAGGAGGAAAAGCTGCCTCTTCACCCGTAGACAACTGTGTGAGGGCTGAAGTCCCCGTAGCTCTCTCCTAGACAGTTCAGCCCTCCAGAACCATCCTGACTGCCCGTCTGTGTTCTGCGCAGTGAGAGCTGTGACAGTGTGGCCTCAGTGCGCTTCATTACGGTGTGAGAAAACAGAAACTCCCTCTACCTCTGTATGTAGCCACCGCTATTCACCACTATGAAGTTCACTGCACATATGCTTAATTAAAGTACAGCATTAGATTATTAGAATGTACTAAATACCACTTACATAATTGTAAGTTATATTAAATACATGCATCAAGACAGGCACATAAACAATGAATATAAAAGACATAATTAGAGGTAACCCTTCAAGAAATTGTTTCACTATTCATTGTATAGTACTTGATGGTATTAATACCAAGCTTTGGAAAGAATAGAACTATTTTATTAACACAACAACGCAATTTTCATATGCTTGTCCTACTTTCTTAATATTCCTTAAATTCTTATATAAGAGTAACATAATGCAATTCTGGTAGTCTGAAATAGTTTATGGCATTTGTTTAAAACCATTTGTTGAAATTAATTGATATTCTGTAACTTCTGTATATTGTCAATTTGAAAATAACCCTGATGTTATTTTTTGGTTGTTGTTAGATATGTTTTTCAGCACAGTTGGTTGCCATCCTACAAGATGTGGTGAATTTGAAAAGAATAACCCTGATCTTTACTTCAAGGAGCTGCTCAATCTTGCTGAAAACAACAAGGGGAAAGTCGTGGCCATCGGGGAGTGTGGGCTTGGTGAGTGTGGGCCTCACCTAAATGGGTGGCTTTGTTTAACAATGACCGATGTGTCCTATACAAGTCCTGAGTAATTACTCTTTTTTTTTTTTAACCTTTTAAAGACTTTGACCGGCTGCAGTTTTGTCCCAAAGACACTCAGCTTAAGTAAGTGATTTTTAAAATAATTTATCATTTGAACATGTAGCTGAACTAAGCATGAAGATATTTTTGTTTTTCCCTCTGTATATCTGAAGTTAAATGAAACAAATCCCATGCAATTTGTATATAATTCATGAGACTGAAACACACAGTCCCTCAATTAATGAATTAGATTTGTTTTTGATTGTTTTTGAGATGGAGTCTCCCTGGATAGCCTGGTCTGGCCTCAAACTTAACAGTGATCATCCTCCTGCCTCAGCCTCTGGAGTATGATTTTTTTTTTTTTAGTAGTGAGTATTGAACCCAGTACCTTTTGCTTGCTAGGTTAGTGCTATGCCACTGAGCTACATCCCTACTAATTTGACTTTCATGGTAGAAATAAAGCATGAGTTTTACCTGATAGAGATTTTTGGTTTTCTTTTTGTTTTTTTAACTAATGCATTCATATGTAAACCATTCTAATGGAGTGAATTATATTCAGTTGTGGATGTAATTTAAGAGCAGGAGACATTTATATGATCAGTCACTAAACCGGGAAAGTCTCTTAACCCTCGAGGGGCAGTGGATGTTGTCATTTTGGAACAGTGAGGATTCCTTAATAGGAGCTTTCTAAGAGCTTTAGTTGAATCTTCTGTCATCATGAGTGAGTCAGTGGGTTGTACATAAGAATTGTGTCAAAGTCTTAATTTAGAACATGGGCATTTTGTTGAACTTCAGAAACACCTGAATTAGCAAGATACAATCTTTTCACATTCTGGTTGCAAACCAAATTGTACAAGAACTGAATCAAATTCATGGTTAGGTTTAATGTTGACCTTCTAGGGAAATTTGATTTGGTTCTCACCCAGTTCAGCTTGCAGCCAAAAACAGAATTGAGTTCGTGAACCAAAGTACCATTGTACTTAAACATTAGAATGAACTTCTGAGGTTAATTTAGTTATTTGTACAACAGATATTTGTAGAATATTACTAGGCAACAACTGCTGTGAACTCAGAGTTCAGAAAAATATGAATAAGGTCTACTGTCTGTCCTAGGGGCCTGTATGAATCAACAACCATCTGTGCCTCCACTTCAGCTCCTCTCCTGTCTCCCTGCCTCCTCCCGCCAGTCCCTCTTTTTGGTGCAGGGGATCAAACCTAAGGACTCTTGCATGCCAGGGAAGTGCCCTACCACTGAACTACCCCCCTAGGCCTCTATGTTAGAAGTTTCGTATATACAAAGGAGGTGAGTCAGAGTCTCTCTTAAGATAACATCTCACTTTATTAATAATTCTTGTCATTTGATTTTAATGAAGCCAGTGACTTGATGGCCAGCAGTGTACCCCAGCCCTCATCTCAGTGTTTTGCATTAAATAAGATCTTGTTCTGTGCCCCCTTATTGAAAATCACTGTGGTAAGGAGCAGGTTTATTAGTAGAGCTAGAAATAACCTAGACTTGAAGCTCTCAAATTTCTGGAATGTAAAGATCTACAACCAAGTGGAGTTAGAATAATGTTCTTTCAGGCCTTTTCTTTATGCAAATGTGGTATGCTACCTGTGTTTTTCAGGGACACTTGTGATTTTCCAGTGGCTACCAGCAGAGTTACTGCGGCTCTGTGCCTCTCCTGTCCTGAATATCATGTTATCAGCTCATTTAACCTTAAAAGTTCATATATTTACACTAAAATAGAAGTTGCTTTTTTTTTTTTAAACAGTTTCTTAGGTTTTTCCTCTACTTCCATGTCTGCTTTTGGGCAAGATGAACAGTACGGGTCATCAGTTGTGTTAGGGCAAGCAAGGCAGATTTCTTGCCCATAGGAATTTTCTTCTAGAATAAGTTAAAACTGATTCTAAAATGCACTCTAATCCTTTATACTCAGTTTGGGGGTTAAATAAAAGCATTGGTAATATTGATCATTTTATTGTTTTAAAGATACTTCCATCATCAGATTAAGATGGGAACTTATATATTAAGGATATAGTTTATGCTATAACTCACAGGATGTCACTTGTCTAAGTGTTGACTTCATTTGATTCAGTGAGTGATTACTCAGTCCTTCCTCACTATGCTGCAAAGAAAAATAAGGTCAAGTGTGGTATGTGCCACAGCACTTGAGAGGCTAAGGCAGGAGGGTCACAAGCTAGTGTATCACCAGGCAACTTACTGAGACCCTGTGTCAGAAAATAAAAAGATCTGGGGATGTAGTTCAGTGGTAGAGCATCCCTGGGGTCAATCCTCCTTACCAGAAACAACAAGAAAAGTACGGTATTTAGAATCAGCAGGTCTTCAGGTATGATTTGTAATTGCCATTGAAGACCATATACCCCTTGATTGTTTATTTCCTCATCCTTACAATGAGGATAATGCTATCTGTGTTTTTTAGCGCAGGGTATGAGAAGCCCATAGTGGCTTGCCTGGCACAGAACAAGTACTCAATAAATTAAAGCTGTGTTACACTGTTCTTGGTAGAAATATTACCATTCTAAAGGAAAATACCAGCTGTAATTTTTGTTTGGGGTTTTTGAACAGTATTTTTTTAAAGAATAAGAAAGAGAAAGAATGGAAGCAATGGAAAGTTGTCACTTGGTTATAGAAAATTTATCCTTGGAGTCATACCCTATATTTTCACTTCCTTTGCTCTGTGTTACACTCTTTCCTGCTGCAAGTTAGAGCTCAGGTCTCTTGGTTTGGAGGAGTTTGCTCTGGGCATTTTCTTGGGGCTTTCAAATGTTAACACCAGGTACATCTTTAGAAGTCAGACAAAATCAGGAGACCGTCAAAGTGAGAGATCAAGGCCACGCTTGTCAGTCAGTTTGCAGTGGTATCACTATCTGTGCCCAGGTGGGTCAGAGTGAGTCACGGGGCTTTCGGGGTCTTCAGTCTTAAATAATAGCAGCTGTTACTCTGAATCTTGCCTAGTCAAACCTTTCTTCTTAGATAGTGTTGCCCCTAAACTGTAGGAAGCAGTGATATAACCTGAAATCAAAATGAGTAAATCCAGCTCAAGTAAAGATACACATTTATGAACTGAAAGAAAATCCATCAATAAGTACAATAGGCAGTGATGCCTTTTAGTAGATGTCAGTTCTGCCCTATAACTTAGATCATTTCTTGTTAAAGACAGCTGTTGTAGTGATGATGTCCTCAGTTTTTATCTGGAGGAGTTTTCTACTACATGGCTTCTGAATGATAGCTAGCTACCGTGGACTCAGAGCCTCTCCTGTCTTAAATTACGTAAAATTCTGTGTGCACATTGCTCGGGCTTCTGTTTTTCCTATAAATTGTACTGTTGTTTACTCTGCAATAGAATGCTGGTTTGCAGATTGACTCAGATTCTGTGGGCTTGCTCGGCCCAGCAGTCCAGAGTGGTGGGCACACGTGGAGGTGCTGTCTGCGGGAGTAGCCAGGAGCCGAGTGCTCTGCAGGCACCCTGACGAGAGATGCTCGGCTGCTCACATCCTTTATTTATTTATTTATTTGGAACTGGGGATTGAACTCTCCACCTTATGCTTGCCAGGCAGGCGCTTATGCCGCTGAGCTAAATCCCTGGCCCCTCATATCCAGTATTTCAGCAGCCAGGCAAACCAGTGGCTAAGTAGTTGTTCTTAAAATCCTTTCTTCTTCCAAGTTTCCATTAATACTGCCTGCACTGCAAAATGTCAACACTTTATTCTAGTTAAGCAGAATCTAAGGAGGTGATTTAAAGACAAGCAGGGCATGGTGGTGCACGCCTGTACTCCCAGCACTTGGGAAGCTGAGGCAGGAGGACTGTCAAAAGTTCAAGGCCAGCCTGGGCTCCATAGTGATTTCAAGGCTAGTTCAGAAATATATAGTGAGACCCTATCTCAAAAAAACCAAACCAAACAGTGATACCCAGTGGGTACTTAAGATACAAAGTACCAATTTTAGGATGATTATTTTCTTTGTTTTGTTTTGTTTTGCTTTGTTTTGTTTTGTTTTGTTGGGACAGGTTCTCACTATGTGGTTCAGGCTGGCCTTAAACCCATGGCAGTCCCCCTGCCTCAGCCTCCCTAGTACTGGGTGTACTCGGGGGTTATAGGTGTACACCACCATGTCCAGCAGAAAGACTATTTCTTTACTAATTATGTTTCTAGTATACTTCTATTTCTGATTTTAAAATTTAGCATTTTCAGCAACATGAAGGGGTATTCCAGGGAAACAGTCCTTCCTATCAAAAGAGAGGACGTTAGGGAAATATAGTTAAAAAAAAAAAAAGGTAGAGAAATTGTTTCCCAAAATTAAAAGACCTAGGAGAGAGAAACCCATTTAAGAAAATAACAGGTCACCTGTTGCACTGGTTTCAGTTAGACAGACGTGACCAGTCATCGGAATAAGGATTAGCACAGCGTTAAAAGGAGAAACCCGACAGGACGCTGCCTGTGTTCTCACCTCTGGGTATTGTCACTACTCCGGGAGCAGGAAGAAGTAGCTTTGAACCGTGACAGTCTAGGTAGGATGTGGGATCAGAGCACTAACCTGGTTCCAAGCTTGCCTGTGTGTGCGATCCGGGTGAAGCACTGCAGCTCTGTGAACCAGTTCTCATCCTCGCCTAGCACTTAGGGTCCTCTTGAGGAGCAAATGAGATATGCTATGTGGCACCTGGAAAAACTTGACAGAGTATGCTAAAATACTCAGGAGTGCCGTTTATTGTGCTATTTTTGTCTTTTGTAAAAATAGCTTACTTCAGTGTTTGTACTACACTAAATCCCTGACTTGGAAATGAGTTCAGTCCCAGCAGAATGTTCCTAAGTCAGATTCGTTTGTTAAGTTCAACAAAGTGACTCTTCACATACCTTTGACACGAATGTAAGCTGCAGACACACACACTGATAAGGAAACCAGCTTTCCTTTTACAGTTGCCTTAAGATGGTGACACAGGATGGCGAACAGCTGGTATCTAGGGAATGCACGGAGTCAACACGGGGGAGGGAGCGGGGGAGATGGTGGAGCAGCGTCTGCTGGCCTTTCATCTTGTCCAGTCTCTTAGTTATTTTCATTTTCATTTTTGAGGTTACTGCTTTGCGCTTCCTGGCAGCCGCTCCACATCTCCACAGCTGTTCCTCTTGCTTCTGACGACCTGGGCTCTGACTGAGCACAGGACCGCCGGACACTGTGGCGCTGCACAGGAAGCACACAGCAGCGCAGCTGGACAGTGTGCGGCTGACACGGGAGCTGTTGCCACAGTTTGATCACATCTGTGAATGTACTTGTGCAAGTTCACAGCTCAGATGCTCGGCAGCCGGAGACTTACTGTACTTACTTACCGACTGCTTGGGTTGAGTTTTGATCCTTGTTCTTTTTGTGAAGTGGCAGGCTGCACAGTGGCACATGCCTGTCACCTCAGTTACTCAGGAGGCTGAGTCTTGAGGGTCACAAGTTTGAGACCAGGCTGGGCACCTTGGTAAGACTCTTGTCTCCAGGTGAATAGGACAGGGTGGGGCAGGGCGGGATGGGGGAACTGGGCTGGTGGTGTAGCTTGGTAGAGCATTTGAGTACTCTGGGTTCAATCCCAAGTATCACAGAGAAGGATGTGTACAGTAATCCTAGAAAATAGAGTATCCCTTTCCTTAAGTTGTGTGTTTAAAACCCTATGCTATGCCTGATGTATTTTAATGTCTGAATTCATAGTTTTGGTGCTGACATTTCTATACAATAAGATTCCTTTAATTAAAAAAAATCACTATGTCTGGGATTTTGCTCATTTGTGGAACATGTGGCTAGCAAGCACCAGGCCCTGGATTCAGACCCTGCCAGCGCTGCCCAAAAATGTCTTTTGCCAGTCAGTCAGGTGCTCTTTGCCGCTGAGCTAAATCCCCAACCTGGCCAAAAATGTCATTTGAATAACTTTCTTTCTTATGCTAAACTAAAAAGTTTACTGAGGAAATTTCTTAACAAATGCAGATATTTTGAAAAACAATTTGAACTGTCAGAACAAACAAAATTACCAATGTTTCTTCATTGTCGAAACTCACATGATGAATTTTTGGGTGAGTTTAAAATAAAATTCTTATTTAGAATTTAAGAATTTCATAGAAATCCAGCTACTTGCTAAAGGTTCTTTCTGTTAATTCACAGACATAATGAAAAGAAACAGAGATCGGTGTGTAGGTGGAGTGGTAAGTATAAAGTAGTTCAATATATGATATTCAAAAATGTCTTGGTTATCAAGGTTGACCTATGAAGAAATTCAGGTGTTAACAATAAAGCCATTAAAGTTTTGCCATTATTTGAAGACCATGTGTGTTTACTATTGGATTTATGGGCCAGATATAGGACAGACATAAACTGTTTTAATATATGTTTGTTCAGAGAACAAGAAGGAGTACAGAATAATTCGGGGAAAGGTTGACAAGGTCTTGCTACATAGTTCAGGTTGGCCTTGAATTCTCTGTGTAGCCCAGGCTGGCTTTGAACACACAGCAGTCCTCCTGCCTCAGCCACTGGAGGGCTGGAATCACAGATGTGTGCCACCACATCTAACGAGTACAGAATTCTTTTCACAAGAAAATCCCGTGAATGTACCTGTATACATTCTGACACTGGGCATTTTTTGTC